>JAYRBV010034902.1:0-19784 GCA_036023255.1 Mitrocomella polydiademata
ACGTCACGCTGCTATCTTTTTTGAACTGTCATGGCGACGAGCGTGAGCAAAATATAATGATGTTTTAGGCGAAAAAACACCATTTAAAAAACTTTTAAACTTTTTTTTTTCACCTTTCCATTTTTAATATGTATGTCAACGGTTTTGTGTGAAAAAATTTTTTGGGTTGATTTTCCCTTTAAAGAATTTCAAATCAGTTTGTTTCACTGAACTTCACTAGTGAACCAGGTCTTACACTACTAATTTGTAACTCTCAGATTGTGCAATTGATGAGCATTGATCTACTGAGGCAACAAACCAGATGGAAAGACATACTCATCGAAATGAGGCAAATGATAACAAATCTGGTTGAGCAGGTAATCAAAATCAAGAATTAATGAATTTCTTTCTTTTCCATGTTAGACTTTTGCTAACTTATTTTAACTTTGTTGTTTTTTTCATTTTATTTCATTTTTTTTTATGAATTTGATTAGAATTAAATGAAAACATGAAATCCAAATGATATTTTCAGGGTTTTAAACTTGGCAATATGAAACCATGGACACTCCACTTAGACCATCAATTATACAAAGCCTTGGAACATCAATATCAGTTGGGATTGGAAGCACTTAATGAGCATTTACCTGAGATCAAAGTAGAACTTGTATTCAGGTGCTTTAGATTGTTTATTGTGTTCTTTTAGCTGTAGAAAGATTTAAGAAATAAAAGTGAAATAATATAACGGTACCTAATAATGACTGAATCTTGAAAGAGTTTTATTTGCCAATCCCTCAAAGATGTTTAATACTGTATTTTTTTATTAATGATAGACAACAACAATTGCAGTTTCGTCCACCGTTTGAAGAGATTCGTTCCAAATACTACAGAGAAATCAAGAAATTCATATCCATACCTAAGAACTTCAAAGGTTTGGCTGAAAATCAAGATTTGTTTCAGAGCATTATCCAAAATAATTCCCATCTTTTCCAAACAGTGTACGACAAAGCGGAAGTATTGTTCAGTAGATTGGCTGCTGTGAAAGATCAGTTTGAAGATTGGATTACATTAGGTTGTGTTGATATTGAGCAGCTTGCTGAAGAGAAGTTGAACTCTGTTGGTGACTGGGAAATGAACATTAAGATGATCAAGATTAAGGGGAAAGAAGCTGAAAAGTTGCCCTTGTAAGTTTTAAACACTTGATATTCTGAATAATCAATGATAATCAAGAATTTAGATAATGTGTGACTAGGGTACTTTGTGTAACATCAAAATAATGTAATATATTATTAGATTAAAGTACATTGCTTACCTAATGAGACCTAACTGATGCTATGTTTTGTGACCAGAACAGATTGCTTACCTAACGGATGCTATATTATGAAACTGGAAGACATTGCTTATAAAAGCTAACTCTATATTTTGTGTTTTAGATCAGTGAAAATTGATTGCATATCAGTATCAACTTCTCCTGTGAAATCAAGCATTGATGATTTACTTACAAAACTGTTTGATACTCTTCTGATTTCCCTGCGCCGTTCAGTCGTTAGTGAGTACAATAGCATAGATAGTTTTGCAACGAAAAGTATGGACGATTTGAATCAAGTTCCTCAAACTATCGAAGAAATGGGAGATGTGAATGAGAAGTATCAAAAGATAATGGTGGAAAAGCCGAAGGTATTTTGACAAAACTTTCAAAAAAATTTGGTTAACTTACTTATCTGCCACACAAGCTGGTCAATGGCTCCAAAAGGGCTGAGAGCACTACATTAAAACATTTAAACCATCGTCGTAATGTACTTCTAAATAAATTGTTTCTGTCATTTTCAGCATAAAGAAGAATTCACGATGGCGCAACAAAAAAACAAATTGTTAGGCCAAACATCAGGTAGTGGGGTTGAGAAGCTAGTCGAGCTCACTCAGAAATGGGAAAAACTTGAATTGATGTTGGAGGCACACGAAATGATGGTTAAGGGACAGGTATGTATTTTATAACTTTTAAAGGTGTATTTTAAAGAAAAAAAAGTTTGAATTTCTTTACATCTGTAATTTTTCTTACTCACTCTAGATGGAAACTATGAAAAAAGAGCTTTTAAGTCGTGTAGATGGTTTCCAGCAAGAACTCGAACGTTTTTCAGCCAGATGGCACCAGCTTAAACCGGCAGATATTGATGCTGATGCAGATAAAAAGACATGTATTGCTGCTGTTAATAATATCAAGGACCGGAGAGCTGAATTCAATGATATAGTTCAACGTAAAGACAAGCTTCAGTAAGATGCAAACATAATTTCATGAGAATTTTTTCATTGGTCATTATATTTTTGATGCAATGTTTTAGTATTTGTGCATCTTTATTTTCTATTTTCGTATTCAGGCTGGACTGTTCCCATTTTGAGTTAGAGCAAGGAGATT
Organism: Mitrocomella polydiademata; assembly: GCA_036023255.1. Taxonomy (NCBI): domain Eukaryota; kingdom Metazoa; phylum Cnidaria; class Hydrozoa; order Leptothecata; family Mitrocomidae; genus Mitrocomella; species Mitrocomella polydiademata. Next base: position 2,390 of record JAYRBV010034902.1, read on the forward strand.
TTCCTTTGGTAGCTGAGCTAGAAACCGATATTTCCACCTTTGAAAACATGTGGAAATTATATGAAGAATTCAACACAGACTTGGAGACATTGAGCCAGCAAGACTGGATCTCTTTCAGGTGATTTTTTGGTTCTTAAATATCTAAAGCCATGCAGATTGAGGGTGTATACCAATAATTTAATTATCATTTTATGAAAAATTCTTAACTAGTGGATATAATCTTTGCCTTTTCATTATATTTTTAAAATATATTTTTTCTTTTCAGTATTTCCTCAAACGTGTTATTGAATTGTAGTCATAATGAGTAGCCATTGTCAATGTTTTTAAGACAAACAAAACTTTCTTTCTAGATCACAAACTGGAAAATTTGATGACTTACTTGGAACTTGGAGTGATATCATGAAGAAGACAGAACCAAATGTTATGACTTTAAAAATACAAAAGGATTTAGATACTTACAAGGTATTCAAATTCATCCAGTGAAAAAATAGACTACTTTTAATATTGGGAGAGATTTTTGCAGGGAGAGAATTTTGCGGTTGAGCCAATCCGCAAAAAAAAAATATTTCGCAAGATTTATTTTCGTGGATTAGATTAAAGCCGAAATATACAACAACTGAAAATTTGATGGATTAAAAAATAAATCTTTATTTAGAATTTAATGCCTGTATTGAAGTTTGTTAGAGGAGAACCATTGTCAGCTGACCACTGGATGGAGCTGTTCAGGATTGTAAAAATGCCAAAAGGAACTACTCTGGAAAAATTGACGTTTGCTAATGTAATCAATGCAGCGGAAGAAATAATTACTCACAGAGATGAACTTAAGGTACATTCCCAAATAAAACTCTGGGTTTATTAACAAGCTGTAAATGTTGGTTCAATAAATGGTTAAATCAATTGTAACCGTTTGTATATTATACGTGGTTATAAATTCCTCTTTTGAGAAAAAAAGGTATTTACTACGAACAATTTTTATTTAAAGGAACTGAACAGTCGAGCTCAAGGCGAGGTAACCATCAGAGAGGCTTTGAGAGAACTGGATCTGTGGGGAGCTGGAGCTGTTTTTAGCTTGACCGGATATGCTGATACCAACAAGAAGGAAATGCAGATTGTAAAAGACTGGAGAGATATGTTTAATCAGGTAAATGCATGTCAACTTTTATAGTCGAATTATATGAATAAGCCACACTTTAAACCACGTGCAACGCCCTTATCTTTGTGATTACAGGTGGACTCCAACCTTCAAACCGCATATTTCCACATTAAATGCCATAAACCGTATAACAAAAACACGCCCATTTTCTCTTACAGGTTGGGGATAACCAATGTCTGCTACAATCTTTAAAAGACTCTCCATACTATCAAGGGTTTATTGACAAAGCAACCATATGGGAAACGCGTCTTGCTGATTTGGACGAGTATCTTCACAATCTCAACCAAATTCAACGTAAATGGGTTTACTTAGAACCGATTTTTGGAAAAGGTGCGTTGCCTCGGGAGCAAGATCGCTTCAAAAGGGTTGACGATGATTTCAGGTAAAAGAACATTTTGATCGAGTTTTTGATCATCTTAGAAATGCCATATACGAACAAGTTCTGTCGTGGAGAAAATTAAGTCTACAATATTCACTTTTCTTCCATCGCCAAATTTAATCCATGACAAACACACACAAAATACATGAGGCATTTTTCAGGCAATTTTCTAGGCAATTTTTCAAAAGAAATTTACAAAAAGAATGTTGTAAAAAGTTGTAAATAATTATTAAAAAGTTAATCTAATCAATAGTTATAACAAATTCATTATAATAAATTTTAGGCTCTGTTTAAAACATTTCTGGTCCGCCAAATTAAAAATATTATCTCCGTTGCCAAATTTCATCCCTGCCAAAAAAACTTTGAAACACAAAATTTTGGTCCATAAGGTAACTTACCACTAGAATGCAAATGTTATGAGCCCTTAAGTTGAATTTAGTTAACTTCTTTGTCGTATATAGTTATTCTTCATTATTACTTTAGTAATTTTTTAATATTTTATATTCAAGGTCCATCATGTTTGACATTGAGAAAGACAATAGACTTATATCTATTGTCTCGAGACCTGGCATTCGAAATCTTTTGATCACAATGCTTGACCAATTGCAACGTTGTCAGAAATCATTGAACGAATTTTTAGAGGTAAGCAAGCAATGTAGATTACATTTTTTCAAAACATTTTCAAGCTTATTTCAAGTATACTTTTAAAACCGAATAGATAAATTCATGTAATCGCTTTGATTAAATGGGTTCAAAGGTGTTGAAAATGCATGGTGTTGGAATTTGCTTATTTCGCTGTACTTTAAAATGAAATAAACAAAATTTGAAAAACAAAACAAAAAACCATTACAAACCATTACCAGTGTCCCATTTTACAGAAATTGGGTTTGAAGATATTTGATATAATAATTCGCGGAAATAGTTTCTGCCAAATTTAAGCAAACTGGCAATTCGCAAAAATATATCTGAAAACCCCCCCCCCCCCCAAAAAAAAAAAGAAAAGAAGAAGAATAAAATCGATCCTTGAAACCTTAAATCGTGAAAATATATCTGCCTAAAAGGTGGTATTCAATCTTTAAATTAATTTCTTTCTTTAGGAGAAAAGATCTTTGTTCCCGCGTTTCTATTTCATTGGCGACGAAGATCTCTTGGAAATTCTTGGCCAAGCAACCAACCCAACTGTCATTCAAACCCATTTGAAGAAGTTATTTGCAGGCATCCATAATGTAGACTTTGACGAGGGTTGTCAACATATTGTTGCCATGAAGTCGTTAGATGGTGAAGTCGTCCCGTTGACCAATGCTGTTCCTATCACTGATGAAGTCGAGGTTAGATAGAACTGATCAAATCGTCTACCATATTGATTTTCTGCTCATAGAAACAGAAATTTTGGAATGTACACTACTCTATGATAGAGTAAAGCACTTGACTGATTTGATTAGCATGATTTAAAACTAGTTTTAATAACTCGTTTTGTTATTGAAATAGACTTGGGTTTTGTTTCAGTATTGTTGAATTTGTTGCTTTGGGCAATAAATTTTATAATGATGACAGAAGCTTAATTTTCTTTTTCTTAAAAGTCTATTTATTTTGTAAGTAAAAACTTACTTTAAACTGATATGACAACAGGACAACCTTGTCGAAACGTTTAAAAAAAATAAAGAAAATGAAGCCCCGTCAAATATTTTCATTATTGTTGAATTGTTTTGTATTCAGTCATCTTCTTTTTTCTTCTAAAGATATGGCTGGCAGATTTGGCTAAAGAGATGAAAGGCACTTTGAAAAAGTTACTTACAGAATGCATAACTGCAAGCAAGTCTGGTAATGTTGACCCATCAAAGTACCCATCTCAGGTATAATTTCTCAATTAATTCTATAGTGTTCATTGATACAAATTTCTTTCAGTTTTTTTAAATAATGTATCTATATTAACTTTTTTTTTCTTGAGCAGTTGCACCGAGCTTTTAGCAGGTTATTCTAGTCCTCAAATTGTTTTTTAGATCTTATGTTTGGCGGAATATGTTTTATTCACGGAGAAGTGCGAGGCAGCAGTCAACACTGGTAAATTACACACGTTCAAGAAGGACTTGGAGTCGCAGTTGGAGGGTTACACCAGTACGGATATCAGCGGCGAAGGAGTCGACGCCACTGTGCTCGAACTGAAGCTGAAAGCGTTGATTCTAGATTTGATTCATTTCATTGATGTCGTTGACCAGTTGCAGAAGGAAAATATCAGGAGCACAAGTGATTGGATCTGGCAGAAACAACTTCGATTTCAACTCAATAAACGAGGTAAAAAATTTCTCCCAGATCTTCAATGTGCGGTGGTCTGCAGATAAACTTCTGTCTATAATAATTTGCATTAATTTGATTTGCAAAAAATATATATTTGTATTGGTCACAAGACTAACTCATGTATCTTCTAAACCTAGAATTTGGCAAAGTTGTGGCTAAGTTAACCGAGGCGGTTGATCATACCTTCTGGCGATCTATTAAGTTTGTTACAAAACCCGGATTGCTTTTTAGACGAAGTGCGAAAAGGCCTAAAAACATTGAAACGGGAGTTGGTCAGTTTAATACAAAAGTGTTGGTGATTTTCTTTTTTCCAGGTGAATGTTACATGACAATGGTTGATGCTGATTTTGAATATACTTATGAATATCAAGGAAACGCAGCTAAACTTGTACACACACCTTTGACAGACAAATGTTACCTAACACTTACCCAAGGCATGAAGATGGGATTAGGGGGGAACCCCTACGGTCCTGCTGGTACAGGAAAAACTGAAAGTATCAAGGCCTTAGGTGGACTTTTCGGCCGACAAGTTTTAGTATTCAATTGTGACGAGGTAAGCAAAGTTTATTAATTTTTCATTGCGAATCGAATTAAAAAAAAAATTATATGAGGTGCACTGCCTCTCTCTTTAATCAGGTTACCTTATAAAGTTCTCATGGAATTATTCACAAAATTGCCTTTTTTTGTTTTTTATCGAGCTTAGCACAGTATTCAACAAATGCACTACTCCCCCCTATAATCAGTGATCCTATAAAGTTTTCAAGTACTCATAGGAGTATGCATGCATTTTCTACTATTCGGTAATACTGTTCCTTTCTGATTTTCTATTATTTAGGGTATCGATGTTAAATCCATGGGAAGAATTTTCATTGGGCTAGTGAAATGTGGCGCTTGGGGATGTTTCGACGAATTCAATCGTTTGGAAGAAGCGGTATTGTCTGCTGTCTCCATGCAAATCCAAAGTATTCAAGCAGCAATCAAGAACAATCACCCTGGAATCGAATTATTGGGAAGAAATGTACGATGATTTTTTTGTTTTCTCTGGTGTAACGTTTTTTTTTTACACAAGTTAGACTGTATTTCGGTATTAGGTTTTAATTTGCAGGTGACGTGAACCCTACAACTGTATTACAATGAAATTACACTCGTTGTATAGTTAACTAGTAACCTTAAGAAGATCTACAGATCGAGCGAGCAATCGAATCCCCGACCTAGTCATTCTGGGTTTACTGCTCTACCAACTGAGCTATCGTTCCACGGTTCGCGGTCCGCCCGATCCCATGATTGCTAACTGGTCACTGATAAACTATACAACGACGGTAATTTTAATTGCATTACCTTTTACTTGTTTCTTCATAGATCGAATTGGATACTAATTCTGGTATTTTTATTACACTCAATCCGGCTGGAAAAGGGTACGGAGGTCGTCAAAAGTTACCTGACAACTTGAAACAACTGTTCAGACCTGTTGTAATGTCCAAGCCTAATAACGAACTCATCGCAGAAGTGCTTCTCTTCTCTGAGGGCTTCAAAGATGGCAAGAGTCTTGGAAGAAAACTCGTTGCTATATTCAATTTATCCAAGTAAGAAATTTGTAGTATTGTAGGGCCACATTTTCTATACAAAGTTTTACAGTTATACAGTCTTTCCATTTTTATCTCATTTATTTACCTCAGATAAAAACTTATTTTAGATTAGCTTCTTGGCCCAAAGTGGTATTTATAAGCAGTTTATTCTTAAAACACCCAGATGCAGGACAAAGAAACAATATTCTATTCTTTTACAACGACCGTTTTCACCTTGCAACCGGGATCATGTCTAGTTTTTTGACAATACTGATTTTTATTTGCAGACAATTATTATCACATCAGCAGCATTATGATTGGGGATTACGTGCATTGAAAACCATCCTCAAAGGTTGTGGCAATCTGTTGCAACACACTAAGGCTTCGATGAAAGAATCAGGAAACAAAAAAGGTACGCGTTATAAGATAATAATATATATATAATAATCCATTAAGGTTGGCTATTCTTGCCCGTCGGACGCACTAGTTGCTTCGGTCGAAACACCTAACCTCGATACTAACAACTTCGCGATAACCTACAGAATTAACAGCGAAAGGTCACTCCGCCACAAATGTCTCAGCAGCCGGTAGGGTTCCTACTCCACGAACACGAACATCGGATTGTGAGTCCGACGCGCTAACCACTGAGCCATTGCTCCACAATTCAATTATATTTTGCTTTGTGAATCAGCGGTAGATCTAGAGGCTTTGTAAATCAGCGGTAGGTCTAGAGGCTTTGTGAATCAGCGGTAGGTCTAGAGGGTTTGTGAATCAGCGGTAGGTCTAGAGGGTTTGTGAATCAGCGGTAGGTCTAGAGGGTTTGTGAATCAGCAGTAGTTCTAGAGGGTTTGTGAATCAGCGGTAGGTCTAGAGGGTTTGTGAATCAGCAGTAGGTCTGGAGGCTTTGTGAATCAGCGGTAGGTCTAGAGGGTTTGTGAATCAGCGGTAGGTCTAGAGGCTTTGTGAATCAGCGGTAGGTCTAGAGGGTTTGTGAATCAGCGGTAGGTCTAGAGGGTTTGTGAATCAGCAGTAGGTCTAGAGGGTTTGTGAATCAGCAGTAGGTCTAGAGGGTTTCGCAAAATTTCAGGAGGAGTGTGAAAATTGATAATTGCGTCATCGTTATGCTTTTAAACTGTTAAAGGGTTAATTCCTTTTGACGATCTCGCTCAGACGCCACCGATCTGCATTCCTCGAGACGGGACTTATCAGCCCATCACTCCCTTCAAAAGTTTCAAGAGTCTAGCTTTTACTTCGTTCTCTTTTAGTTGATGCCGAAGAAGAAAAGAACTTGGTTGTACAAGCTTTGAGATTGAACACCTTATCAAAATTGACTTTCTCTGATTGCAAACGATTCGATGCCCTGATTCAAGACGTTTTCCCTGGAATCAGCTTCACCGATGTCGAGTACACGACGTTGCGGGAAGCGTTGAAAGAAGCAATGAGTGAATTGGGTTTAATCGAAAGCAAAGTTCAGGTGAATGCTATTTTATTGTCATTATTCAACTATCGGCTTCGTTAATTTTATCTTATTTATTCACTTCTTTCCTTTCAAGTATTGGGAATGACAAGAATACTTCAAAATTATTACGAACAAAATAAAAACTGGAAAAGAACCTTTAAAATATAGACTAGGCATATACAATAGACGGATTTCTTATGATATATTTGCCTTAGGCAGTTAGGATATAACAATGCCTGGAGTTCGGTGGCTTTGGGTAACATTATCGTTTCTTTTTTTTACAGATTAAAAAGGCACTGGAACTTTACGAGCAAATGCGTCAAAGAATGGGTGTGGTTGTTGTAGGCCCAAGTGGTTCAGGTAAGACATGCCTGTGGAAGGTCCTACGTACGGCTCTTGCAAAGATTGGTCAGACAGTTAAACAATACACAATGAATCCCAAAGCGATGCCTAGGACACAGGTTTGTCTTTTCATCTTTAATTTGAGTATACTACTTCAAGTTTTAGTTTGAGTCTTTAAACGATAATTATAATAACTAACTGCCATTATTATCAAGGAAAATTATATGAATTACACGCAGGCAAGAATGACATCCAGGAAATAGGTGTGTTTAATTCTGGGCTTGTCAAGGTTCCTGTCACCTAAACCAGTTCGTCAAGAAAGTAAACGAAGGGAGCAATCTGTCACAAAAAGTAGTCGAGTCTCGCAAACATGCTCTTTTATTTCCAGCTTCTTGGTCACATCGATATGGACACGCGGGAATGGTCGGATGGTGTCCTAACAATGGCTGCCCGACAAGTTGTCCGGGAACCTTTGGAAATACAGTCATGGATTATATGCGACGGAGATATCGACCCAGAATGGATCGAATCTTTGAACTCTGTCTTAGATGACAACCGATTGTTGACAATGCCGTCAGGAGAGCGTATTCAGTTTGGACCAAACGTGAACTTTTTGTTCGAGACGCACGATCTTAGTTCTGCATCACCTGCGACCATCTCAAGAATGGGAATGATATTCCTTAGGTAGGCTGTCGAAAAAACCCAGCCCCTTTTTTGTGTTAGCTTGGTTTGATTTTGTTTTCTTGTAATTTCAGCTAACACAAATGTAAAGGTGAATATTTCTGTATTAAAAAGCATGAACAAATCTTTCTAGAAAAAATCGCGAATATGAAAACCGTTAAAACACCCACCCGCGAAAATTTTGTCAAGCTACCGAGAACACACAACACCTTCACTTGTGTTCGCTTGATCTGATTGTTTTTAAATATTACTTTTTGTTTTAGTAACGAGGATACAGATGTGCAAGCCATTGTCAAATCATGGGTCACAAGCGAGGCCAAGGATAATACCATGCTAGCTGGCTGGATATCTGACCATTTTATGAAAGCTCTGGACTTCACTTTGAAACGAGAGGACTTTGTTGTAGAAACCACTTTAGTAGGAGCTGTTCTTAGTGGTTTGTCACACATGAAGGGAGTCAAAGCTAAAGGAGAATTCGCATGTGCCTTGGTGAAAGGTCTTGGAAGTAACCTAAACGAGGAGTCCAGAGTTGCCTTGGCAAAAGAGGTAGAACATTTATTTTTACAATCAACTAATTTACACCATGAAAGGTGATTTTATGTTACAGCGAAGAAACTACTGCCTCAATTTTATTCGCTGTCGAACATAGGGTACTATCCGGCTGTAACCCTTTTGTATTGCTTATTTTTAGGTCTTCAAATGGACTTCAGAATCTATGCCCGATTCATCTAATCCTTTGGACACTTATTTTGATAAGGAAAGGGGGAGATTAGCCACTTTTCAATTACAGGTAGGGGAATATTCGATCAGTATGTCTGTCTTCCTACAGTTTACCTTAGACAAGATATTTGGTTGATTTATTTTGATTCTCTTTAATCTTTACAGTGCTATCCGGTATGATTCTTCACCATTCTTTGCAAACATAAAAAGTTGCGTACTGCCACCTCGAATTAGTCCCCGCCCGTTAAATTCATCTAGTCTTACAAATTTCACATTAAAAATGAGATTAATAAAATTAAAATTAGAATTATATAAAAAGTGCCCTTTGGATTAATTGCTTCCCTTATAAATCCAAATCTTATGTAAGCGCCCCGGGCGCTAAATTTCGAGCATTTACTGTACTCTCCTCATATATCAAATTGTAGATACCTGATAATTTGAGCACCGAAGATTTCTCCACCACCAAACTACCAGTGATCTTAACTCCTGATGTAAAGCGTTATTTGGATCTGTTTTCAAGATGGTTAGAATCGGACGATTGCAGACAACCTTTCATTTTAGCTGGTCCTGAGGGTTGCGGCAAAGAGTAAGAAATTGCATTTTTTCAATTCTGCTCCCTGGATAAATTAGATAGGCGCTACGAATGAGTATTCAAGCCAGGATCAATACAGCTACCGAGGCAGATTTCATTGACATGTTAATGTTGTTTTTTTAGGTTACTTCTCAACCATACATTCAGTAAATTGAGATCGATGCAAGTTGCCACCATTCATTGTAACGCTCAAACGTCACCCCTTCACGTTCTACAGAAACTCGCACAAACATGTATGACCATCAGCACCAACACAGGAAGAGTGTACAGACCAAAAGATTGCGAGAGATTAGTGCTATATCTTAAAGATATCAATCTACCTAAACCAGATAAATGGGGAACTAGTCAGCTAGTTGAGTTTCTTCAGCAGGTAAGTGACTAGTACAAGGTGTTATCATACTCCAATTCTAACCCTATGCGTTATTTTGTAAATAACCTATACCTATAACTTTTATTTGTATTCCTATTGTTCTAGCTACTGCCATTGGTTAGATTGGATAGATAGTGAGACGTATAAGCTACATCTAATTTTAACTGTTTTTCTTTTGGGAGAAGCTCATTCCCGGTCAAAGAATTACCGATATGTTTATGTTCCCTGTCTGTTTCTCATTAATTTTTTAATGTCTTGTTTAGGTCATTACATACAATGGATTTTATGATTTCAACCTTGAATGGGTTGGTCTTGATGGCGTTCAAATTGTTGCTTCCATGAATTCTACTAGTTCAGTCGGTAGACATCAACTGAGCTCACGATTTACTTCGATTGTACGAATTGTTTCTATTGGGTAAGAAAATTGTCTTAGAATTGAATCGTCATTCGTTCAACTGAAATTGACCAATGCATGCAAAGAATAAATACAGCAGGCGTTTCCGAATTACGTTTCAAATACTTGTCTAAATTATTCCCTAAAACAAAAAATACAATAACTAACGGAATCCAAAAGCGAAACCTAACCGTTGCAAACGAACTGTTTGTCCATCGTCAGCTTGAAAACCCGCGAAAATTCAGATGGAATAATATTACCTTACGTAACACATGACAATGACATATTTTCTATTGCACAGGTATCCAAGTAAATCACAGTTGGAAACAATCTATGCTGAATATCTGAAAGGCTTATTCAAAGACATCTATCGAGGACACTCGATTTGGGGAAATGAAAAGAATCTCAAACAGCTCGCAAAATCCACAGTGCAAATTTATGATTTCGTAAGTGTCTTGCAATTTCGTTCTAGAAACTTCTCATCAAGCATTTAGAATGTTGTTGGTATTTTTGGGTTTATTATTAATCGTTTCTTTATATTTGAACGTACCCAGGATAGCGCCTTTAGTTCCACGGAACTACTTTCAACGAGGAAAACACCGCCGTTATAGAATTGGCAGTGATGAGCAGTTACACCACCGAAAGCCTGGCTTCTTCGATCCCAAAATCTTTCGATCTTCGATCTTCCATCTATTCATAAATCTCGTTTTTTATTTCAGGTGAAAAGTAAATTTACAGTGGATGACTACTCTCATTACATATTCACACCTCGAGATATCACAATGTGGATATTGGCTTTACTGAGATATGACATAACTGACGTTTCAGGGGACTCGGCCGAAGCTCTGTTGAAAGTTTGGGCTTACCAAGCGAAACGGTTGTTCGGCGATCGCCTCGTTGGCAAAGAAAGTCGTGACAAGTTCGATAGTATGCTTGTTTCAGTGGCTCGCAACGATTGGTCTGTAAGTCTGGAAGATCTAAGCGCGTCCTACTTTGTGACGTGGGGTAGTACTGGTGGAATCTCCAAGACGGGAAATGTCATCGGATCGTTCGGTCGCCCCCTTGGCTTATTATCCAAAGACGACTTCAAACAAATCGTATCGAAAGGGCTGACGGCCTTTGGTAAGTATATTTTTTATTGTTTTTCCAGTTGTACCATTCAAGAATTGGGTTTGATAAAATTGTTTCTGATTTTCAGCTCGAGACACCAAAGAGATTGACTATTTGATCTTCAACGAAGTCTTAGACAACATCGCTCGAATGGATTTGGTACTGACTCAACCAGGAGGTTCGCTAGTCCTGGCTGGTCGAAGTGGTGTAGGAAGGCGGACTGCTGCTATGCTTGTTGCCCACATGCACCAAGTTGCTATCGTCACTCCAAAGCTTTCGAGAGGGTATGGTACCAAACATTTCAAAGCTGATTTGAAAGTAGTAAGTATACGGGACTGATATCATTTTTATTTGAAGATATCTATCCAGGATTGTTTCTTCAGTATCTACTGTAACTAAGATCTTTAGGTACTAGATCTAATATTTGAATATTCTAGGCAATGCAAAGTGCAGGAATTGATGGAGAACAGGTGATTCTTCTGATTGAAGATCACCAACTTGTCGAAACCGAATTCCTCGAACTCATTAATAGTTTGTTGTGCTCTGGTGACGTGCCGGGACTTTACACATCTGAAGAACTTGATCCCCTGTTGAACCCCTTACGTGACCAAGCCTCGCAGGATGGATTCCGTGGTCCAATGCATGCGTACTTTGCTCAACGTGTCATGTGTAATTTACACGTGGTCCTGGTTATGGACAGTAATGCGCCTTCATTTGTGGTGAACTGTGAAGCTAACCCTGCCTTGTATAAATGTTGCTCATTCCAATGGATGGACGGATGGAGTAAAAGTAGCATGATGAAAAGTATGTTCAGATTCTCTTTTCCTTTTTGCGTGACAAAACAATCTACTGCGGCGCAGTAATAATGCACCACTGCATTGGTAGCAAATCTGCAAGATCTAAAATCATCGTCCACGAATGACTCGAACCCTGTGTAAAATTGAAAAACTGTTTTCATCGTTCCATACCCGGTGATATTATTTATCTCAATGTTCCATGTCAGATCTCTCTGCACCACAAATTTATCATTTCATCGTTCCATACCCGGTGATATCATTTATCTCAATGTTCCATGTCAGATCTCTCTGCACCACAAATTTATAATTTCTTCGATCCATACAAGCAATTCATGTATGCACTGCATATATACCACGCTTTTGTTTTCTTTAGTACCAAAGATGATGTTGAATAAAAAGAACAAAGCCAACGAAAAGGAAACAAACAATCAAATTACTTTCACCATCTCCGACAAACTTTGTGAACATTTCTTCCTACTACACCAGAGCTGCCTGAAGACTGGTGCTACCCCAAGGCTGTATTTATCGTTCTTGCAGAATTATGTCAATGTTTACACTAACAAGAGAAGTGGAATTGAGAAGAGGAGAGGTCATCTTCAGGTATATTTCAGGACTAGATTTCGCTTTTTTCGGGGGTTAATACCCGCCAAATGCAAAATTTCGGTCATCTGCGAAATTTAATTCCCTCGAAATTTAGTTCCTTTTGAAATAAGAGATTTGTTTCCTAAACCTATATCAATTTTTCAATTTAAATTTAATTGTCGTGTTTAGGGTGGTGTATCAAAGTTAAACGAAGCAACATCCCTGGTAGATGATTTGAAAAAGAAGGCTGCTGAACAAAGTAAACTGTTAACGGAGAAACAGTCAGAAGCGGACGCTGCTTTGAAAGGAATAACACAAAGCATGCAGGTATTACATATGGAGCAATCAAAGGGCACCCAAATATCGAGCCAAGAATATAAAAGGTATAAAGAATAGAGTAACCTTCTCTTTTGTTTGTATTTAGGATGCTGGCGATCAAAAAGCAGAAATGGAGAAACTAAAAGGTAAACAGGGTATCGAGGCTGAGAAATTGGCGAAACGAAAGAAAACTATCGAGGCTGAATTGAGTGAAATTGGGCCGTTGATGGAGGAAGCTCAGAAAGCGGTTGGTAACATCAAACCAGAATCGTTGAATGAAATTCGAGCTTTGAGAATGCCTCCTGATGTTGTGCGTGATATATTGGAGGGTGTGTTAAGGTTGATGGGAATCATGGATGCGTCTTGGGTTAGCATGAAGGGGTATGTACGAGCATATCAAATCGCCTATTTCCTAATTTCCATATCATAAATTGTCTTTTTCACTAGCTCAGTCAGACACATCAGACACGTACGAAAAAATGCAAAGAGCTTCTTATTCGTGTAATTATATGTTTTATTTGTTTCTAGCTTTCTTGGGAAGCGTGGGATTAAAGATGAAATCTGTATGTTTGATGCGCGAAGTATTTCTTCAGATGTACGAGATAATGTAGAGGAACTTCTGAAATCCAAGTCCAGCTCTTTTGACGCCAAGGTTAGTAGATTATCCGTGACTTATAAAGTCTACGAACATAGAGCTGTGGTTCTTCTTATAAAATATGTGAAATATGTTGCTCGTGACTAAGGAATTCAATTTTGCGGATAAATGAATTTTCCCATTTCGCGGGTATTTAAAACCAAGGAAATTTTAGTTCCCGCGAAATTTAGTTCCTTTAGATTATGTGAAAACTTTTGAAAAAATTTAATATTTAATATGTTTACTTGGAATTATTTAACCTTTGTTTGTTTTGTTAGAATGCAAAGAGAGCAAGTTCGGCTGCAGCCCCTCTGGCAGCTTGGGTCAAAGCAAACGTACAATTTTCGAGAGTTATTGAGAAGATTCAACCTCTAGAGAAGGAACAAGCAGATCTTCAAAAGTAAATATTTTTATTTTATTTTCTTCTTATTCTTTGGAAAGAATGGATTACAAGGGTAGTAAGGGTAGTACTTAAGCTCAACTTTTCGCTGCTTTCCGTTTACTTAGTTCGAACTTCTTGCTTAGTGTATCTTTTAGCATGGCAATGTGACAAAAAATATTTTAAATAATCTCTTACTGTTTATTTTAGGGGTATTGACAAGTCTCAAGCGAAATTGGATAAACTAGGCAGAGCATTAGCTACCGTTGATAAGAAGGTTGCAGACATGAAAAACAAGTAAGTATCATTTGTTCATTTTATTTATTTCAACATGTTCACCCAGGGTGGCCTGTTTAGTTCTTTAGAACCGCTACTACCCAAGAGGCTCTTGCTTTTCTTTCGATACACCTACAAGGGAGCTTTACGAAATAATCTGCTGGCTTGGGTTGAACCTGAAACCCTTTGATGCAAAACTCAGCGCCTTAAACACTTGGCGCCTTTAATCATTCGATCAATGGGTGTAAATAATGTTTTGTTAATCTTTGTGTTCAGGTTCGAGAAGCGAACACAAGAAGCTGCTAAACTAAAAGTGGACGTTGAAAAAGCTGAAGAAACGATAACAGCTGCTGAAACACTTGTTGGAAAGTTGCAAGGAGAATTCAAAAGATGGTCTGCTCAAGTAAGCACAACCTGACTTTTCGCTCTTTCCATAAATTTCCCAAAAGAAGTATCATTCTTTGTTTTTCACACAGACTTTCATCGCGATGGTTTTTGGTCTCGATTGGTTTCTTTTAACAGCCAATCGATTGTTCTGACACTACGCGCATGTGTCAAAAGTTACCCAGAAGGATTTACTTCTTGTACTTTCAATAGGTAATTGAGTTGACCAACATCACAGAACAACTACCTTCCCGTTCCCAACTGGCTGCCGGTTTCATAACATACATGGGCTCTCAACCAGAAGACATCCGAAGAAAATATCTGAAGAAATGGTGTCAGATTGTTGAAGTTGAAGAATTTGACTTCAGAAAGTTCCTGAGCACAGAGAGTGAACAGCTGGTATGGAAAGGTGAAGGGTTGCCTTCAGATGTACTATCCATGGAAAATGCTATGGTCATTTTGAAGGTAGAAACATATTTTTGCGCAATTTATAGAAATCTTGTCCTCCTGATTTGTTTAAATCTCATTAGAAAACGCCAAAGAGATTCAATTAATCCCAATAATTTGATTATTCAAATTTTAGGATTCAAGTTGTCCGTTCTTAGTGGACCCATCGCAGCAGGCAACAGAATGGCTAAAACGTCACTTGAAAGATCAACGGTTAGAAGTCGTCAATCAACAGGTAAAAGTCATGAAATAATTTCATTTTCCAATCCAATAATATCTAATGTGATTGTTTCTAATGGATATGGACGTTGGCTTAGTTTTGTAGAGTGCTTGCTTACCGTGCGCAAATAGTAGGTTCAATCAATCCATGTCCGACTCTTACCAAAAGACTGTAAACTCAGCAACCACGGGTCGGGGGTGAATAAAGTGAGGCCTACTTTTACGTCAATAACTAACGAAAAAGATCACCCTCAAATGCAGCCGATTAACTATCTTACTATGGTTTGACGAAAGTGTTTTTTGTTCTGTAGGATTCCAATTTTGTAACCGCGCTTGAATTAGCAGTACGATTTGGTAAGACTTTAGTCATTCAAGAAGTAGACGGTGTTGAACCCATACTGTATCCAGTTTTACGTAAAGACTTTACGAGCCAAGGACCGCGATTTGTTGTGCAGATCGGAGAGAAAGGAGTGGACTACAATGAAAACTTCAGGTGAGCGAAGTGGCCTACGGCTTGATTTTAATTTACTCGAGTGGTGAAGTATTATTCTCAGTTGGCAAATCTTTTATTTATTTTACTTTTTGCAGCCGGCGAAAAACGGTACTATGTTAGTAATTAAAGTATAGTGTGCCAAATGGTTTTGCGGACCAGTGAATGGCTAGAAATTCGCCGCTAATGGGCCAATAATAAACCCCAGTGATACATATACTCATCTGCTTGTTGTTGTTTTGTTCAGATTGTTTTTGACGACCCGAAATCCGAATCCAGAGCTACCACCGGACGTGTCCTCAGTTGTCAACGAAATCAATTTCACTACAACTCGTGCTGGTCTCACTGGACAGGTTTGTTCGTTTGATTTATAGCAATCGAAATGTTATAATCAAACGTTATATATATTGCTCTCGGGGGATGAATTTAATGATGAAAATATACATATAAAGGAATCTAGTTATTTAAAGTAAAGAGTAAAAGATTAAAGTAAAGAGTAAAAGAATCGTTTTGACATGCAAATACGTCATCAAGCATAAAGTTCATCTAACGCATTTCTCTGTTATTTGGTAATATTTATATCATATACTGCAGTTATACATATTATTTAAATGCATCCCCATTTAGCTCCTTGCATTGACGTTACAACTTGAGAAACCAGAATTGGAGATCAAGAAAACAGAATTGCTACAAAAAGAAGAAGATCTGAAGATTCAAATAGCTGAACTCGAAGAATCCTTATTAGAGGTACTTGTTATCAGCCTATCCACTAAAATTACAATCCCCGCCAAAATTAGTTGCGGCAAGTGAAATGTTTGTGTCTAATGACAGAAAAAGACCTCTACAGGATGAAAAATTAGTTGTCCATGACATTTAACGAACGAACTCCAGAACTTACATCAGTAAGTTACTAGCAACATTTTGCGAATGGATCCTTCGGACTTATTCTTATCTACTATCTAGACTTGCATTGAGAACAATATTTCTTTAGCTGGTGCCAACTAAATACAAAAACAACATTAATAGCATTAAATCTCTCTTAAATCCCTCTTGCAATAAAACTAATTATGTTACTGTTTTTTTAGTCTTTGGCCAATGCTGAAGGTAACATACTGGAGAATAAAGAGCTTCTCGATTCCTTGAATAAAACCAAATCAAGTAGCAGTACAATTGCCCAATCTTTGCAAGATGCTCACCAAATTCAAGTATCCCTCGATAAGGTAGGTCAAACATTGTATTGGCGTTATTGTTCTAGTGATGAACACTCGCATAATTTTTAGTGGCGAATTTGCTCTGGTGTTTTTTCACCTCTTTCACATTATTTTTTTCGGCATCTAAGAATCTTTTTGGGGATATAGATAAGTGCTACATTTTTGTTAGGTTTTCGTCTTGAACGCATTGCGCTACACTCTTACACTCTTTTCCCTCCATAGGAACGTGACGCGTACTTACCTTTAGCAGAGCATGGCAGTGCCATGTATTTCGTCATCTGTGATTTAGCCAAGATCAACAACATGTATCGATTCAGTCTTTCGTCGTTCTTGCAATTGTTCAAAAGAGCACTTGAATCTATAAAGGTATACTTTAAAGGGATTAATGTTCGCGGGGATTAAAGTTCGCGGATTTCGCGGATTTTGGCCTTATCCGCGAACTTAAAATCTTTCGAAAAACTTAGAAAGATGCCATCCGCGAATATTAGTCCCCGCGAAATTTTTGCAAAAAGCGGCCTAATCCGCGAAATCTCTTGAAATGCATATGACGCTTTTGCTGACGAGCCAGGATTATAGTTAACATCTGTTTTTTAGAGGA
>JAYRBV010035013.1:0-19771 GCA_036023255.1 Mitrocomella polydiademata
ATATTGCCACTTTAAAAATCAAAATTAGATGATACAGTAAGGTTGTGCAATGCTTTCAAATTTTACCAGCATTCTAGGGGGCAGACCCTGTAACTACATTAAAAAAACAGTAAAAAACGGCCATAAAGTGCTGAGTCAGCATTTTTTTCTAAACTTTGAGCGTTAATTTCTCAAGATTTAGCTATCCAAAACTTATCAAACAAGTAGTTTGAAATATACAAAATTTAGTTGCCTGGGAATGCTGACGTCAGCTAAAGTGCCAAAAACGTCACTTTTCGGAACTTTAAAGTGCTATAAATCGCTAACCGATGATCAAAACTTTGCAAACCATACCTTTTTTTTTCATCTACTTTTTAAAGTCAATATGTTTGTGCAAAAATATTTTGATTTTGAACAACTTTCATTTTTTTGTTTTGTGTGGGTAGTAGTCACGTGACTTTGAGGGCCTAAATAAGGAGACGCCCCTTTGGGAATCATGGGGAACTCTGAGAAATGATTCCCTATATCCTAAGGAACATCTGTGCCAAATTTCAGCTTTATATTATTTTATTCCCACAAACAGTGGTTTTTTGAGTTCTGCGCCCGGACTAAATTTTGCCATTCTTAAGCAAGCAACGTGACATATTTAATCTTTATATATGACAATATCTAAGCAAGCGTTGCAAGGACGCCGAAGAAGAATATCCTCTCCAAAGCTATTTTCTAGTTTTTACAGTTCAAAAGACGAGTTTAGAAGTTAATGCGCACAAAAAAGTGTCAAGGTCTGGAAATGATAAAATGAATGTAGACCGTTTGACTTGTGACGTAAATACAAAGACCTTAATGTCTTTTTGATCCTCAAGAGGTTTCTATATTTTGACGCCACGCAATATCAACAGCGTATTGTAGAGTACCATTTTGGCTGAATGACAAACATATAGAGAGAATACATAGGCCAAATACTAGACTGACTAGGTGAGTTTTCTGGAACGAAAATAAAAAAATATAATAAAATAAATATGTTTACAAACCCACCTTTTCGATGCTATAATCTAAGTAGAAAAGATGTACTCTTCTGGATAAGTTTTGTTCCACTTGAAATTCATAACACTTGTCAGTTTCTTGTAAATTGTTAGTTTCAGTATTGACAGAAGAGGGAGACTCTTTGAAAGGACTTGCGTTGCACGAAGAAATCATTGTCCTACAATAATCGATTTAGTTCAGATTAGTATGTTTTTTAAAATACACACTATCAAGTTTTCTAGCAGTTACTAAGAAACCCAATTGCATGATAGATAATTAGTTATATCAACCACGGATAAAATATAGTTCTGTTTCTTAGTTACAGGTACAAACAAAGACAAACTATAAGACATCAGTACAAACCTTAAAAGATTTCCATCATATTGTAAGAAGGTAAGATACATATTACGGAAGTACTCAGCATGTTTGTGTTTGACACCTAATTTCTTTGGTGAATTCCAATGTATGATCTTTAGATCGACCACATCAGTGTAACATCTAGCACTTTGTGCATTGTCACTCAGTTGGATGTTCCACTCACAGGGTAATTTATAAACTATTTGAGGATTGTCCTTTAGGGCAGCATTGATAACATCTTGGTCAGCCAGTACCGTTGATAAGAGGTTAAGCAATTGCTTTTCAGCAGTAAGGCGCCATAGGTTAGGCCATTTAATTTCTCGCAATTTCTTTAAATCAAAGAGCATCACACCTGTATTGAAACCACGCCCCTAAAATAGGTTAATGATCATAAAACATTCCAGTTAAAAACACAATATTGAAATACTAACTAATAAGAAAAATAGTTTCTACATTTGATTTTATCAAGTGATGACAGAAAATACTTACAAGAGCTGGCCAATGCTTGTACTTTTTCCATAGTTTCCCAGTGTACCATTCACTCTGATTCTCAACAAGACCAATAGCCTAAACAAACCATTATTTCAAATATATAATCTTTCGATTTTTAAGTATTCATAAGAACTTTACAAGTAAGTCAAAGGTGCCCCATTATCGTTTTAAGATGTTAACTTGTAGATACCTGTTGCGAATTGAAACATTCAAACAGCTTCCAAAGCTCTGCAATATCTTTTAGAAAGAAAACATCAGTATCAAGGACAATCACCTAGTGAAAAAATAAAAAATAAAAGCTGATTGAGCTGCTGATTCTTTACTGATAAAATGTAAGTTAAAAGGATACATCCATATATAAGATTGCATACCTTATCTAGAATGTCTGGCAGTGCTTTGGTCAATGTTAATTTCATCAGACCAAATACACCTGAGTAATGGCTGTTTGGTATCCATTCTACCTCGGTCTACAAAAAAAAAGACAACAGACAATTACAATCTAGTATGATTGATTTCATAGTGTAGTAATCCAAATGTTGTGTATAAAGTAAGATCGATTTCGTAGTGTAGTAAAATAAACAAAACTTACTTTCAATTGGTCAGCATCATAAAAACTGACACTAACTAAAAGAAAAAGAAAAAGACAGTGAAATCTATAGCTAAACAAAAAGCAACCTTTAAATTATGAACAACAGACATCAAGTAGAAGAAGAATATGAAAATACTGTAAGTACCTTTTTGAAGCTTCCAAGTCTTGAATAGAACTTGAAGAGCATGTCTTCCAGGCTGATCAGAGACAAAATGAAAATGTAATGGTTGCTTTCGATAAAAAAGAATAGACTTGATCAAGGTCACCACTCTTCGAGTCTCTTTATACCCAGCACAAACAATTGCTATATGCAGTACCTATATGAAAATTAACTTGATTAATATTTGAACATTAAGTCTCTGCTGCTTATACGTCATCTTTGTTGACATGTGAGAAAAAGAGGTGTTTGCTACATTAAATGCTTATATATATAATATGTTATATGGTATCATCCAGGCAGTAGAAAGCATGACTAAAACATAATATGTCAAAGCATGTTTGTAATCAACTTTTAAATGGACTTAAACAAAAGTAAAAATTTTTCAGTTGTTTAAAGGTAAGATATAAGTTGTCTTGAGCTGATGTAATTCATGCAAAGAGTTTGAATAATACTTCATTTTACCTGGCATTTAGAGACTTTTGCAGATTGACAATTAAAATCTGTATCTAATCTTTGTTTCTTTTTCAAATCTTCATTTATTCTTTTTGCATATTCCAATTCCTCTCTCAAGAATTTAATCTCATTGTTTTCTTGAGAATCTTTTTGGATGTCGAGTAGTGGATCCTTGAAATTAAATGTTGTTTGGAATCGAGCAATTGTTGCATCGTGTTTTGTAGATATATGTCCTACAGAAAAATAACATCAGTGTTAAACATATATTAAAGGTTTTTCTCTAGGAGCAACTTATATATATTTACTTCCTTCTCTTTTGTTGACATCGAATAGAACAAAATATTTAAAAAAGGAAGTGTCCTGTCAGTGACAAAACCACATCAGACAAATTTGATGACACATATCTTATGATAAACATGTTGTATCAGAACGTTATAATGTACACACTGAAAAAAAGACAAACAAAAAATCAAATAATTCAGAAGTAGGTTCTTTCAGATAATGCTAGTCTAAAAAATAACATGAAAGTGACTCCTACACAAATATTTATTCATGCAAAAAAAAGAAAGAATAATTAGCTACAAAGGGAATCACCTACTGTACTTTGAAGTGTGGCATTAAAAGAAATTTCAATAATTTTTGATAATAGATTAAATTGACCTTTTAAATTATAAATCATTAAAGGTGGTGATGTATTACAGACAAATGATAACAGATATTATCAGTGCTACAGTAGAAGGGAACAGCAGGGGAATGTCTCCTCACTTGGATTAGCATTTTAATATTCTTTAAAAAAGAGTCTCCCCATATCAGTTTCTACTTAAAAAATGTGTTTAAAACGCTTTGAAATCTGAACAGCCCTTATACAGTAGATTCGAAACAACAAGACAAAGGATTTCATATACTTATGAACTCAAAAGATTGTCTTTGACTTCTCTATACTTTGAAACTATTACAAGTTTCTTTTAAACCTATTCAAAAACATTGAATAAATCTTAAGACATGAAAATTAGCTCATTAAAACCTCATTAGTGGTTGATAGAAGCCCTACAAGTAGCTTTGGTTTATAAGATAAGATATAGAGGATTAAGTTGGAAGCTTGAATAACTAATGAAATGCAACACACTCAATGGTCTTTTATGATACCTGAGTATATAGAATCAAATTTTAGGGGTCAAAATGGTTAATTTAAACAGCACTACTAACAAGGCAACATTATTCAGAACCTTTCTGAAAATAGTTTGAGATATTAAAAGTATTCACTATTAGAACAATTTAAGGAATTATGATGGACTGTTTTAAGTAATATCCCTTACATTATCCCTATTTTAACAAGATATTAACAAAGGTATATATAGGTCTTTAGTTATAATTTTTTTGACATGATGAAATTAATTGGTCGCAAATTTTCAATCTTAAAATAACAAAGGGCAAACATAAAAGGAATTTTTTAAATGACTAGAGAAGCCTAAGTCCTATGATTTTCACAAGTCTGAGTAAAACAATATCTCACACTCAATTTTGTATATTAACACTTCAGAAGCATACCAAAGAAAATTACGAAATAAATGTTAAAGGTTATGTGTTTTCATGAGACATGAAAAGTGTATTGTATGACACTGAAAGATATACATTCTTTCAGCAAAGAAAAAAAAGCTTTTTCACCACACTCCCAATTCTATTTAAGATAAACATATGAATACATAAAGCATGCAGTAAATTAACACCATCATGTTAGGAGCCAAGGAGTACCACAGCAGAAATTAAAAACAATTAGCAATATCATATCACTGTACAAATCTCCTTCACGAAACAGAATCAAATGACCATCTTTGTTTGAATAACTTAAAAACCTCTTCACTATCGTTAATACAAATGGGGTAGAGACCACAGAATGGTTTTTTAGAAACAATTTTCATGCAGAAAAATTGTGGTATACTAGTAGTAGTATAATAATATGGCAGCAGATTACTGTGTTTTCTGTTTTGTATACTAGGATATAAATCTTGATGAGAAATGGCTTTACTCATTACAAAACAAAAACACTGTTTTTAAATAAGCTTCATAAAAACTGAAACTGACATGATCATATATAATAGAACCCTTTTTTCAAATATTTTGTGATTTACAGATATTTTGTTAAGGAATAAAATATTGACTTTTTTCAACTGAGCATAGTGAATAATCTGTAATATATCTATGTAAACATATCCAACCAAGACATCTACATGCCATTTCTTTAAAAATCTTTTCATTGATTTGATCAACTAGCTAGATGATAAAATATTTATGTGGTTGATTTTCATCAAAATGAGAAAGTTAATGGTTTTTATTACATTTTCCTGTTGCTGTAGTGTTATTTTTTAATGAACTTTATGTTTATTAATAATTCAATCTAAGAAGATTTTCTTAGAAAAAGTCCTGACATTATAGTATATACCTATATATATCAAGAAAGTTTCCAACATGTATTAAAGTCTTTTTTGATGCAACACCAGCATAAAAGCTCTGTTTACTTTTTCAGGAATGAAGGAAGGGTCTCATTTCTTCATCATCAATATATGAATTTAATATGCAATCTTGGATTTTAGCCGTGAAAAAGGACAAGCCATATCGTTTCCAACAGCCCATCTGCACGATCACAAAAAAGAAGCCACACACTCCCACCTCTGTACTGTTTTTCTGCAACATCTTTGACATAAAACACTGAGGTGCAGGAGAGTGAAGATATTGTGCCGTCACAAGCATATTATCGTGTCTGTACACTTGTTTATGTTTGTTTGTCCCTTTTTTGGCTAAAATTCAAGATTACAGCACAATATGAAATTCATCTATTACACAGGGCAATTGAAACATTGTTAGTCTGATGTTGCGCATATATATATATATATATATACTTAAAGAGTGACTAAAACAAAATTTAAACCAAAATGCTTTGACCGCAAACATTACAGATTAACTTACATACATATTTTAAACAAAATTATTGTTGTTGTTTGTTGTTCAGAGTTATACTCACTGACTCAACAAAGTAGAATATAAACGCCCCTCTCATGTAATAAACGCCCCTCTAAAAAGATAAAAAGATGTGCTTGCATGGATCCGATCTGTTTACAGTAAATCGCCCCGGGCCTTTATCTAATCGATATCCCCAGATCGGGGGAAAGTGCCGTACTGCATGTGATGCCGCAGTGATGGTTCGCTCAAAACCTTCAACATCTATCACCCAAAAATTTCAATGAATGCTATATTACTTACCTCTGTTATTCCTAACTTTTGTTTAATGTCCAGTTTTTGTTCACTCTGTCCAATTGTTGTAGTATCATAAAGTCTTACAACTATTATTACTTATATTATATATATAGGTTTACTCATATTAAAATTGAAATGTGAAATCAAGAAAACTAATCTACCTATGGCATCTAGATTCTCCCTAGCAGGCTTGGAGTTTTCATCGATCTTTGAGCCCCAGAAAAGCAGCATGAACGAACAGGAGACCGAACATGTGGCCAGTGTTAATATAATCTTGTTTATCATCATGTTGTTGTGTCTTCTAGCCATACTCTTGCATTTTCCCTAGTAATTGTATCTGGCCCTGAAGGTTCAGTTCCCTCACAGACCACAATCAAGAAAGTTGAAAATGTATTTCAGAGAAACAATAATTTGATGATGATGTTTACTATTTCTGTTCACTTGACTAAAAACGTGTTGACCCTTCTAAAATTTCTGGTGTAGAATAATAATACTAAACACTCGATATGTTTTCGTTTTGTTTTGAATGTTGTGTAAATTATGGGAATCCCCATTTACGCGTAAAACCGCGCGGTCGAATACTTCAAAGGCGGTTGTTTAAATGTCGGGAAAATCGGGGAATCAAAATGGAAGAAAATACCCATCGTTCCATCCAATGCATTGGTAAGACCCTCGGACGGACATTAAACTTTTACCCCTAGACATCTTCAATATCTTAAAGAATAATACCACTCGTCGCAGCAAAAGAACAACCTGTCACATAGTGATCAACCCTTTGACCAAAAGAGCCATTCCTGCTTCCTTCAACAACATAAGCGGGACTAGCCTAGAAACTGACGAAAAATTATGTCGAAAAATTACATCAATACAAAAATTAGGCCATTGCCGCGATTATTTAACCGACCGCAATTGGACATTTACGTTGCAAATTATTCTCGAGAGGTGTTTTTTTAAATAGGGAATCAAAAGTAGTGCAGGGAATCACCGTTAGAGATAAGAAAGTATATCGACAATATTTTGCATAGTTTGTCCCTGTTTCCAGTTCAATTTTTTTTTCGTAAAAAATTGAATTAGTAAAATGATACAATCATTGGTAAAATTTAATCGGTAAAAGTCTTTATTTACACGTATATGTATTTTCTACGTAAAAGTAAAGGAAATAGCTAAGGTCTCTTCGACTTGGAATACTCATATTCAGGGGATTTATTCGATAAAGAGCTTGTTGAAGAGCTTTGTGAACCAGACCGTCTGTAGTGTCGTTTCTGAGCGCGTTTGGAGTGTTCGCTGTTATCCTTGTCCACGCTATCGTCGTGTTTACGTTTGGACGTTTTAGACGACTGGCGAATATTTCCAACACTGGCACCACCAATGGGCTCAAAATCACTTCTAGGTGAGTGATCGCTTACTGTGGCGTTCGGCGATTGACAGCTACTTCCCGATCGTGAGCTAGGACGCGATCCCACATTAATAGCTAACGCAGAAAAAGGAAAAGCTGCAATAGGGTTTGCTGGTTGAGAGCCAGCAGCAAAATATCCGCTTTGAGGTGCGGGTTGATTTCCTCCTTGTTGCTGTTGTAATTGTTGTTGTTGTTTAGAATGACCTCCGCCTGCGTGTTCTGGTGAGCTAGGAGGTGTGATTGATTCGAAAGCTTCGCTTGATGCAACAGGGGCAGTCAAAAACCTTTGGGCAATAGGAGGCGGTATCAATTGATTGGGAAGGCGTAAGTAGTCCAATTGAAGTGCTTCAGCGTGTGGATTCAGCATGGATTGAAGTGCTTCAGCGTGTGGATTCAGCATGGGTTCGAAATGAAATTCAGGTTCATCCATTAATGGAGTATGGGCTTCCGGTGTTGAACCCGGGGATGATGCTTCTTGGGTGCCGCCGCTCGTACTGCCCTGGTTTCCAGCTCCTAGTTGAAGGTTTTGAAGAGACCCTTTCTTGCTGGCTAGTCCACTTTGAAAAGTTTCGGTTGGTGGTTCATCCATCACTGGGGTTCCTGGCCGATTGGGGACAAAATCAGGTTTTTTTGAATCATCTTTAGTGTTAGTTTCTTTACTTTCCTGATCGTCTGCATCATCTCTAACTTTTTCGTCCTGTTGTTTTTCTTTATCAATTGCCTCCTTTTTTTCATCAGCAACCACGTCAGCAGCTGAAGCATGAATATCGTCTTTATCAGGAGTTTTATAAAATAGCTCAACGTCAGTTTCCGGAATTTCCCTTAGGCCTGTATTTTGAGGTTTCATATCGCTGTATAGATCATCTTTCTCTGTGTCTTCTTCGTCATCATCATCATTCACATTCAAATTCAAGTCGTAGATATCAGGAGATTCAGGTCGAGTAGTAGCCTCTTCCTCTTTAGATTCTTTTGTAACTATTTCAGTTGCTGTCTTATCATCTGATGATTCTTGATGAAGACTTCCAGCCTTTGTGACAGCATCACTTTCAATTTTATCTTCTGGCAAGGTCTTTAGGCTTTCTTTCTTCGGTTTCGAGATATTCGAATCCTTTATTTGTCGTTTATCTAAAGCGATATTAGTATTTGTATGTGCTTGAGGTATCATCGGTGTTAAAACTTCTGCTTTTGGTGCTGGTATTTCAGATGCTGGTGTTGGTATGCGAGGTAATTGTGTTGGTTGCAGCTGCGGCTTAACTTGCTCAGTCTTCGGTGTAGAAGTATTTTTTTCGCCTTCTTGCTCTTCATTCTTGAAATCACTGGGGAATCTTCCTTCTAGGGATTGTTTCTTTGTAGTATGTTCACCACCGAGCGATATTGGTTTTGAGTGTTCACTTTCTGTAACGTTTGATGTTCGACCAAACAGCTCTTGATGCGTACTTGGTTTTTTTGAGGTTATATCCAGTGATTGCTTGTCATGAGTTTGGATAGTTTGCTGTTCTAGGTTGTTCCCGATATCCAGTTGTTTGTGTAAATGTTGTTGTTGTTGTTGTTGATGATGATGCTGTTGTTGTTGATGATGAAACTCTTGCGTTTGGTGAAGAATCTTTTGATGTGCTTCCTCTGTATCTGGTCTTTGTTCTTTACGTTCCAGTTTTTGGCTTGGAACTAATTCACGCGGAAAAGCTCTGAGTTCTCTTTGGTCTACCGGAGGAGGATCTTTCACTGGAAATATCTTTTGTTGGCGAAGCGGAGGTCGCAACGTAGGAAGGCCACCTTGTACATGACTACTGGTTGGGAAATCATCTAGTTTGGGTGATAATTTCCGCATATCTTGTGGCAACTTTGGTGCAATCAACGGTGGCAATGGTGAACCACCTTTCCTTCGTACAGCTTCTTCAACTTGCTGTTGCAAAAACTCCTGCCTTGGCGCTTGTGGAACCGGTGAGCTCCGTAGCTTTGGATGAGATGAGGCTCGTTTCTGCTTGGCCATTGCAATATCAACAGGAGGTTGATTCTTGCTTTGTTGGTGAAAGTGCTGTTCTCCTTGCGGCATTTGCCTTTGGAAGGAAGATATATCTTCCATTTTCCTAGCTTCTGCTTGTCGAAGTTGGAGTTGCTGTTCCTCTAGTTTCTTAAGTAGTATTTGTTGTTGTTTTTTCTCGTCGCCTAACTTTTGACGCATTCTTTTGTCTTCTTCCATCAAATGCCTCGCATGCGGTGGTGGTTGAAGACCGTGCTGTTGTTGTTGCTGTTGCATGCTTAAGTGACGCTGCTTGATTCGTTCTTCCTCGAATCTTCGAATTCGTTCCTCAAGCCGAATGTGTTCCTCTTCATCAATTTGGCGCATTCGATGTTGCTGCTGAATTCGTTCTTGTTTCATCCGCTCTTCCTCCATCATTCGAATCATACTCTCGCTACCGTATTGTTGGCGTAGAATTCGTTGCTTAACCTGCTCTTCTTCCATGTGGAGACGGTAGTTCATTTCCTCTTCCATAGAAGAAGCTGCGTGAGGAGGCAGATGAGGTTGCTGTTGCTGTAAATGCTGCTTCATTCTATCTTCTTCAATCTGAATCATCTGCATTTTATGTTGTTCCTTTTGTTTCTGTTCGATCAACTGTCGCTGCCGCCTTTTCTTCGCCTCTTCCTCCTCGGCGGCCAGTTGTTGTTGGATGTGAAACGGTAGTTGATGATGTTGTTGTTGCTCTAGCTTCTGCCGTCGATGCATTTTTCTTAGCTCCTCTTCCCTTCGTACAATCTCCTCTTCGTAACGTCGAGCCTCGTCAGCATTCTGAGCCTTAAGTCTCATATATAGAAGCTCTTCTTCTGCCTGTTTCGTGCTTAGAAACTCACGATGACGTATCTCGTCGGGTGACAGCATTGCAAGCTGACGTTCGTCAGGCGGTCGTAATGGAAGCGAGTGAGGATCGCGAGGTGAATGTGCCTCTAAAAATGAATGATGTTTGCCTAGCTGATGATGGGGTTGTAGATGGACAGATGGTGGTGGAAAAGAAGATGTAGATGTTTGCAAAATTTGTTGTTTCGATAGCGGCGATTGAATTGAGGGATTCGATTGTAATTGTATCTGTTGTTGTTGTTGTTGTTGTTGTTGCAATATTTGTTGGTGATCTGTATCATCACCAACAGTTGGGGGAGCAGACCCCCTCAATCGTTGCATTAGTAAACTAGAACTTGTAGAAGGTTGGTTTGAACCAGTTTCTAGTTGAGAAGGTACAATTGCTGTTTGCTGCTGCTGTTGCTTGTGGTCTTCCTCATCTGCGGAGACAGTTTCTTCCGAATCACTCCGCGTGCGGGTTGACGAGGACGTCACAGCGGACGTGACGACCGCGGGAGGTTTTCCAGGAGGAGCAGCAGCCATCGGCATTGGAAATGTTGGCGATAACGACTGATCACTAACAATCCGCTGCGACCGAAACTGCTTTGCGCTATCAACTTCTTTATTTGGTGGAATTACATCGTCATAGCGAAACTTTGGAAGAGATTCTGGGGCAGGGCTGTTTTGTTTGGCGTAGTGTATGATTTTCTCTTTGTACTTATTTGAAGCAGACAGTTGTATGTAAGATGATTTTTGATGCGATTGTTGTTGTTGCTGGATGTTTTGATTCGCCCTCGGAGAATGGACTTGAGTAGCGGTTGGCGGTGGTCGTGGCGATGAAAAGGGACTGGTACTTTCCAGAGCAGCTTGCTCCTCTTTCTCCCAGGGACGGACAATAGCGGACCGCCGTTTGAAAGCCTCCATGACAATCTCTGGGTTTTGAGAATCCATCTGTTGTTTCCAGTAAGCTTTTTCAAGGTCAGCACTCCCAGGTCTGGAAATTGGCCCCAGAGGCACATTGACTTTCGACAGACCCTCTTCTAAGGAACCGTAAAGATTGTAATCTCTCTGGCGTTCCTCCATCGCTTGCTGACGAGTTTGGGAGAGCGTCTTGTGCTCCTTCATGTACTTCTCCGCTAACAGATGCGTTCGTAAATCTGGAATTGAAGCCGCTCGTTGATGGAGGTCTGCGCGGTTTTTTGGCTGTCTAGGTAAGTTGCGTAAGTATTGGTGATGCGCGGCGGCCATTCCATGGAAATCATCACCGAGTACAGGTAAGGACTCGTGGCTTTTTTTATTCTCAAAGAAGCTACTTGCTAATTCCTTGACCATTTCCGCGGACATTGAGCCATGTTCGTGTAGCTTTTGAGCAAAGAGTCTCTTCTTCTCTTCCATATCATCATGGTAACCTGTTCTCGTAGAGTCTTTCTCCTTCGCCTGGAATTGTCTTCTTAGTTCCAACTGATGTCTTGCCATTTCATCTTGTTGCATTTGTTGATTGAATGGCGCCTTAATGATCGTAGATCGAAGCGTCTCTGACGAATGAGCTGCCAAGAGATTGGGAGAGTTACTTCTTACAGCGGAAACAATATTTGATTGATGTCGCACTGGTGGGATGACCTGTGACATGGATGAGGGGTAGGCTGGTGGAGGACCACTGGGTTGAACGCTGGGTATAGATGATGTTGGGAAGCGTGCCATTCGAGGGACACCTGGCGAAAATTGCATTCTTGGTGATGGTAAATCTGCATAAACACTGTGAGAAGTTACATAATTGGAATGCGAGCTGAAAGCTTTGATGGCACTATCTTCCTCGTTGTACCCTAAAGGTCTTATCCCTGGACCGGTTGGAAATTGGCCTCGATTCTCATAACGAGAGCTTGCCGGTAAACTTTCGGCGTGTAATGGTCGGATGGGAGTACCCCGAGGGTCTGTGGCGAGTAAGCTTTGTGCAGCGTCATGTTGTGACTGCATGGGAAGGTGTCTTGACGCGGCAGCGGTTGGGAAAATAGGCATTTTTCCTTGCGTAGTTGGTGACTTCATGAATTCTTTTTCGTCTAAAGATTCGATATTCTTTTCGTAGTGTGTGATATCAGCGAGGAAAGAAATCTCTCGAATAGGTGAGAAAGATTCAGCACCCTTCCCCGCAACTTGCAGCGAAGCACTTTCGGGTTGGGAAAGCAAAGGCGGTGGAGTTTCCCTGAACACTTCCACATTTCGCTGGACTTCTCCAACTTTGCTTCGTTCGTCTAGAGTAGAAAGATCAAAATTGTGTAATCACATCAGCAAATAAAACAATTAGTCACACTAGCTACATACTCATTAAGGCGAGTGTGACGTCTTGAGTGTTGTCTTTGAGGTTTTTTTATTTGGGATTTTTTTCGTTTTTAAATATTTTGATGTTCATAGTAAAGTGTGTTCCTTTATCAATAGTACTTTCCTAACAGGTTAGCTTTTTCGGTCTTAAAATTATACATATTATACTCTCTGAAAACCCTTTCGAAACTAAGCAACATTTTATGGGAACAATCTGATAATAAAACCGCCAACACTTTGAACAGTAAGCTTTGGGACTCACCGTAAGAAGAAATTAACGGATCAGCACTAGCGGATCTTGTCAGCGTCGTTATACTTGCCAAAGTAGTGGAAACAATGGTGGGTTTCTGGCTAGTGGTGGTGGTGGTGGTGGCGGTGGCAACTGTGGAAGACGATGCAGTTGGTGGTATTTTGATGGGTTCCAACGCCTTGTTCACTTTAACTTTTCCACTTCGAGTTCGCCCAGTTCTTCCAGTAGCAACGCCCGTTTCCGTCTTTGCAGCATTTTTGCCATCCTGCGAGAAATATCAATTCTTTAAAGAAGCGGTATTAATTGTACTAATGGCGGTCTCAAGGTAAAAAAAAAGTACATTCTGCGGGTTTGAATTTTCGCGATTAAGATTTCATTTGATTTTTACTGGTAACTAGTTTCGCGAAATTATGAAACGCTTATAAGTTTAATTATTTTTTTTATCGAAAAGTACCCACGAATATAATAAGATGATAACGGTGTACTAAGAGATTTCCTCCTATCTAAAAAGATATTTCTGCCCGTAGAAAACTTTTTAATACCTGTTTGGTATGTTTTTCCGTATCCGGATTTTTCTTTGTAGTATCAGTTGGGTCTGTTTTATTGGTATCGCCAATGTTGTCACCAGATTTAATTGACGCCTCCTTAGTCCCATCCTCTTCTTGTTTTTCTTCTCTCTGTAAGAAAATGAAGATCATGAACGATCGCTTTATATTTGACACACTAATCTTTATATCAATCTTCCCTTTAAACGGTCGCCAGCAGAATTTCATTTGGTTTTCCAGGTATTTTCCAAGTATTTCCAGGTAATATCTTAGTTTTTCCAGGTTTATGTTACAGTACACCTCTAAAATAATGTAAAAGCTCAACCTTTTCTGTTTTACGACATATTTGTTTTACGACAAATATTTACAAAGTTAACAGGAACCTTAAGGATAACAGAGTTTTATTGTATATACTCTGACTAGGACACCTGTATAAATATGAATAAATAATAATAAAAAATGCACATAAATTAGTGTAAATTGTAAGAAATAAGATGAAAAAAAAATTCCAAGTATTTCCAGGTAATTTATGCAAATATTATATTTTCCAGGTATTTCAAGGTGACAAAAAAGTTCCAGGTATTTCAAGGATTTTCCAGGTTTTTCCAGATTGGTGGTCACCCTGCTTTGTGTCTGCCATTTTGTATTTTGTATGCGGTCCCAAGCGTAAAGTATAGTAACAGGAGGTAGAATTAGAACCGTTTTGGATGTAAACAGTTACCGTAGGGATTTCATGTAGTACCACAAATTGTTTTCTGATATGTTGTAAAGAGTATCTGGGCACAAGAATGATAAACTTAACTACAGAGCGCATTATGGTCATATTTTCGCGCAAGAATTTTAAAATGCATACCTTAGCAATGCCAAGTATTTTCTCCAAATTGAATTTCTTCTTATAATTGAAGTAGAAATTTTTACATTGATTTTCAGTTTTAGTGCCTACAATTTTTGCGATATTTGACCATGATCGACCGTGCTTCTTCAAACCTGAAGAAAATATAAATGAAACAATATTAATGTAAGGTATCTACTGTACCTGCTGGATCAAAAGTAACATGAGTGTCACACGCCAATTTCATTCAACCTGTGATACTAACAGTATAGTAAAAGTGCCTTGAAATATGTACAAACATACAAACATACATATGTACAAACCTAGGAGCCCATATAAACACAAACCTTGTGCTTCTAATGAGATGGTAGTTTAGTAACTTGGGCGGGCGATGAAAAGTTTAAAAGTAGTAAAATGTGGTGGAAGTGGTAGAATCAAACTGTTACTAGAACTATTTAACCAACTGATGCCATGGTTTGAGTTTTATAAAAAAAATAAATATATTTATATACCTTCAACGGCTTTCATCATTTCTGATTCTGACCACCTGGAAGGATCGCTATGTTCTAAGAAAAAATAATATCAAAATATAATCTACTGTAATGCTAATATCCCTAATAATAAATATCCCTCAAAAAACAACTTCTTTTTTATTGACTTTCGACGTTTTGTGCGCAAATGAGCGAAAAAATTAGTGGGCGTTTTTTCACACTAGAATTCTAAGCTACAGACAGATATTAAAGTTACTGTTCATCAACTTACCGGGCATTTTGTTTAAATGATGTCTGATGAGTTCTTCGGAGGTGGGTTCTACCGGCGTTATATCCACAGCCGGGTGGTTGGGTGGCGTTTCTCCGAAATAACTCGTCTCCGTGATGGTCTCGGACACGATACTTGCAACCTGCGTGGGAGGTGGCACTTTCTCCTTCACATTTGGAGACGTGACGATGATTGTCATGCGCAGTGGAGGGTGGTCAGTCTCATGTGAATCACCTTCGACTGGTTGATCTTGGGCCAAACTAGGACTATTGAGAGATTGATCAGCTTCACTATTATCTGCTCTTGTTTGTGGCTTCTCGGTGCCGTTGCCTTTGCTCTGAATCATCTTGCTTCGAGTAAGGAAAACCTTTTGCTGGGTTGGCAGTTTAGAGGGCGTCTTTTCAAGTTTGTTGGCGGTTTTTGGTTGTGTTTGGTCACCAACATTTTCACCTTGGGTTGTATATTCGCTTGTTGTATCACCGCCCTCAGCAACATTATCAATTACTGATTGCGATTGTTCTGGTAGATGGGTGTCATTCTGTTTTTGTTCCCCTTCAAGTTGTTGTTGTTGGTTTTCATTTTCTCCTACAGTGACATCATAGACACCTTGCACGTCCTGGTTGTCCTCATCGTCATCCAAATCATTTTGGTCAATAAAATGAACATCATCCACGTGGAAATTAAAATCACCCGGTTTGTTGGTATTGATGCTACTTTGCGATTGCTTCCCTTTGTTTTGGTCGGTTTTGATGGACCCTTTAACTGGCGCTTTGCCTTTTTTCTTTTTTGTTTTGGAAGAGCGAAATGCCTCTTTCTTCTTGGTTTGATAGTAAAATAAAACGCAATCAGCACAACTTTTCTTCTCGAGAGCTAAGGATATCCTTTCAAAGTCTTTGGGAGTTTGAGAAAATTTTTCCCGAAACACTCGTTTCTCATCCTCAGTCCAAATGATTGAGGCTTTACGTTCTTTTTCAAAGTGTTCAAGGTTCCGTATCAAGCCGTTCTTATTGATGAATCTTATTCTTCTATCGTAAGTGTTCATTAGGTGAGGGGTTCCAATAGCTAACGATCGCTTATGTTGTTGGTTGGCTTCAAACTCTTTGAGGTTATTAGAGATTTCTTCAAATTCAGCCTCACTTCGAATACTCCGGGAACCAAGGCTGCAAGAATTGATTGAGAAGGATAGTTTCACAAACTCCGATAAAAAAGTCTTGAAAAGGGTATTCTTATGTATGAGTTTAATAACCCATTTCTCAGCAAATGATTACAAGAAGGTAATTCTGCTAATCACATTTCAAGCAACTTCAAATTTGAGCAACTTTTCAACATAAGGTCCTTGATCATAAGGTCAAAATGCTTATATAAATGTCTAACTCGTAGATCAAATGAATTTGCCTTGTTGACAAGGAAAGGCAGGGATGGATGGAATTGTCCCATGAATCTTACTAGACTACGTTGGCCAACCAGTAAACATCAGTTAACTTACCGGTCAAATCTCTCCTGCTGTTCTCTTTGTTTCTTGATCTCTGGAAATTCTTTCTCGTAAAAATTGCGGGCCACATCCATCCTTTGCCTATATATAATAAAATAAAATACAGGTTTAACAAATCTTTTTATTGCAAAAGTTTATATGAAATATAACCAAGACGCGCTAGGCCATATTATTATTATTCGGTGTTAGGCACTAATAATAGGTAATTGTTGATCCCCCTGTCTATCCACCCTTCGACTTCGCGGAGTTCGCATCATAGCTTATCCGCCATGTTATCGCTAGCCGAATTTAGCCTCGCGCGCACGCTAAGCTTCAAGCTAGGCGGGGTTTTCCTGGTATGTTTTTCTTATATTAGGCGGGGTTTCCCCATGCTATCACCCTAGCCTGGGGAAGCCCCCAGGCCTCTTTGCGGTTTGCACGCTGACTGATCCTCGTTTTTATCCACGTTTTTCAAGTTTCAATGTTTCTCCAAAGACTCGCAATCATCTTCCTGCTCTTTACCAACGTATTGGCGGCAAGAGGAAAGGAGAAAGCTAAAAAAGGTGCCATGGTAGCCGCTATCTCGCCACCAGACAGATCGACTGGCAAGAACTGCCCAGAGAGGCGTTAGTTCTCAGTTCACAAGCCTTGCACCTACATCTACTGACTCCTCTGTGGTTCTGGCTCTATCCCTCTACGAGCATTTCCACAGGCACCCGTGTCGTCACTTTTAAGCGGGATACTGGCGAACCAACAGCAACAACAACAACACCTGCTTCCTAACCCGTCCGAAAACCCAGACTTAAGTAACGCACCCCTATCGAATCCACTAAGGGACAATTCTGGAACACAAAACAACATCTTGCCTCCAGTTCCTGCCAACCTTATTGAAAAGATACGACGTGGTGAGTTTATAAATCTTGATTCTCTTCTGCCCCCTTAACATCGGGTTTCAGAACAGGGGAACGTTCTCATTCTCTCTGGACAATTCGCACGACTTTGACAGCCCACGTATTGTGGTGCAGAAAAATCAATCCCACAACTACAAAGTTTATAAAGTTATGCTCAATCAATATAACCTTTCTGCCTGGTATTCATATGACAAAGGGTTTCGTACCCGGATGGCTAACAACCCTCAAGCTAGGTGGGATAACATTGGCGATAACTTGATTAATTTATATGTTAGGGGAGCTTCTGGGCCTAATCAGTGTTTTTATTATTGTGGGGAGAGGGATCATTTTGCCTCAACAGCGTGCACCCACCCGTCAGCAACCGCAGCACGAGCACCACCTCTGGTAGTTCTCGTCACTTTGGCATTAGTGGTGGCAGCAACATGATGACTGCCATCAGCGCCCCCTAATTCTCGCGCCGCAAACAGGTCGTTTTCGAATACCCAACCCTTTCTCGACCACCAGTGAGCCCGCTCCGCCGCGCCTTCTGCTGAATTCTGTAGGAACTTCAACCAAGGCAAATGCAATGGACCACACCCAAGCTCCTCCTGTTTCAACAACCAGCCTTGATACCCTCCATGACAACGCCTTCCCTTTTCCAGACACTTCCCTTTCCCCTGTTAATGTTACTGTTCTTTACCAGCTGCTTGTAGGCTACCCTACAGACCTCGTGCATTTTTAATCACAGGCTTCACATCGGGTTTCCGAATTGTTTTTTTGGGGGTAATACATCTGCAGGATGAACCAGGAACAACCAATCTGCCACAAACAACGCCAATCAGGTTTTGATTGTATTTCCAAAGAACTTTCACGCTAACATACGTCTGGCCCCTTTTCTGTTCCCCCCTTTTCAGCATTCCACTGTTCCCCACTGGGAGCTGTTCCCAAGAAGAATGGTACATTCAGGATCATACTAGACCTGTCTTCTCCTCCAGGTGATTCCATCAATGAAGGCATCCCTATTGAATTTTCTCTGTCACCTACACCAGCTTTGACCACGCAGTTGATCTGGTTAGGTTGATGGGACCAGGTTGTTTCTGGCGAAGGTCGATGTGAAGCATGCTTTCAGGATCTGTCCAGTACATACTTTCGACTGGTGCTTACTAGGTTACCAATGGCTAGGAAGGTACTTTTTCGACACACGCCTACCCTTCGGCAGCAGATCAGATCTCCCTTTACCTTCATCACATTTGCAGATGCTTTACTTTGGATCCTTGTACACAAATTCGGTATCACCCGGCAGGTGTTATTCATTACTTGGACGACTTCTTGCACCAGAGGTGGTGCTCGTGCTCAGACGTTCGCAGAATGTCGGCACAAAATTGATGTTATGTTGTCTGTCTTTTCATTACTCGGGGTACCCATCGCCGAAGACAACTGGAGGGTCCCTCACAGCGCATCACCTCTTGGGCATAGAAATAGACTCCATCTCTTCCATCATGCGCCTACCCTCAGACAAACTCAGTGAACTGTCCGCCACCTTACGGAGGTGGTCCGATATAAGAAAATGTGTGAAACGAGATTTGCTCTCCATAATCGGCTCTCTCTCTCTCGTTTGAATGCAGTAGTCAAACCTGGTCGCACCTAAGACGGCTAATTGACCTTGCATCCTCAGTGCATCCTGGCGAAACATGCACATTATTGTCCATACGGACAATGAAGCTATGTAAGCGTTTGGAGCTTTGGGTCGTCACGAGATAAACTTTATATCATGCGATTGGTGCGAGCCCGGTTCTTCCTCTGTGTTGACTGGAATTTGAACATAGTCTTCATATTCCGGGTGAGTCCAACATTACCGCTGACTGTTTACCTCGCCTATAGTTGCTCGATTTCGGTCATTGTGCCATTCCAACCAGCACATGTCTTACGTCCCGGAAGTAGTTTGGGACCTCTTGGCAGATCCATGATGTTTTATCTTCACCACACCTTAGCTCCCACCTTGTCATCTTACCGGTCAGGCGTCACCAGCTATATCAACTTTTGTACCAATTCTCTAGTAGAGGTCTTTCCTGTGGCCGAGCCCAGCTTATGCTAGCTAGGATACCATGTCTATACTTTTTCACTTCTACACATCCCCCCACACATCAGTAGAAAAAGATAGCCAGGTGTAGACC
>JAYRBV010035124.1:0-19715 GCA_036023255.1 Mitrocomella polydiademata
TTTTCACCGAACTCGTTCCAACGTCCCCTTTGCCCTTTTTGAATTCAATGAAATTGTGCGGGATATAAAAGAGAAAATTCTCTATACCCATAGGTAAAAATATACGTTCCTTCCTAAAACGAGTTTTGAGCTAAGATTAAACCTTTTTATAGAGCGACGTGTGGTCGCAAAACGACTATATGGACTCGTTAATATTCAGCATATAATCTGTGTGTGTCCGGTCAAATGAACTCAGCGGTTCTTTGAAAACCCTATAAGTACACGATACATGATTTCGTGGTCTGTTGACTTATTTCCCACCTACTCTGTAAATTTTCAAAACACAATACATTTAACTATTTCAAAAAAAAAAAAAATTCGCCCGATTTAATAGGCTCATTCAGTGGAAGGACTATAGTTCTTAGTCTATATTAAATATGAAATTACTACTATGATCTTGTTTTGTTTTATCGTCGGAAGCTTTGACATAAATGTATACAACGTTATCTAAAAAAAATAATTATAATACACAATATTTCTATGGAACATTTCTTTAAACTTCGATAAAAGTAATAGCAATAATAATAATAATAACAATAATAGTCTATGTACAAATCTAAATCATAAAATTTTATTATTCGAAAAGTCGCCTTTTCTATCTCTCTAAACATTTTTTCTTTCTGGCTCTACCGCAGGAAAGCAAGCTTTTTCTCCCAGAAAATGAAAACTAAGAAGTGGGCATTCCTTCAGGTTATTTAGAAGAGCAATTGTTCGTTTAAAATCATAAACAAAAACAGGTTTAACGCGATTTACATAATGAACCATCATAAACACAGGACTTTGAAATTTCTTTTGTCATTGGTCATGATAGTAAAAAACACAATTTGGTCAATAAAAATGTAACAATTGTATAAGAAACTTGAGTTGTATGATTTTGCAAAAAAAGAAACTCTATGTTTTTTAAAAAACGTGCCTACGGAAATTAATGCATTCTCCTGTAAACTAGCTGGGCGCACTTGCCACTGTATACCCCGCGTATATATACTATTGATTTCTTTCTTTCAGATCGTCCAGGGATCTATAAACAAATCCCCGGGCCGTCAGGTGCCTCCACTTCTTCATTTATTATGTGATTCCACACTAAAGCCGCGCTAACTTCTTGTTCGGTCCTTATTCTCCTTATTCGCCCCCTCGTCGTAAGGTGTTTTCAGTTTGTTTTTTTATCCTCTCTCCTTTCAAGTGCATAGATACCAAATACGAACTTTGCTATCGTCTTCACATTTCACTGCACTCACATCAGAGTCTTTTAGTTGGCATTGTCTTCGTTTCTTGCAGTATAAATCGACTGCACAATGAATGTTTTTAGATTTGCAGGATTGGCCGAGGTATTCAGCACGGATGATGGATAACACACTACTGGTCGGACACTCAAGATTGATGTTCTCCCAGTAACCCTCCACAACCTTCTCTTCTAAAAAGAAAAAAAGAAAAAAAAATATGAAAAATATTGTCCTTCTACAATCGGTGCCATAAACTCTTGGCAAAAAGACCAAAATCCGTATATTTGGCTGCTCAAATATAAGTTTATTGGGTCAAAAACTGCTGAAGTTAACATTATTCGCCATCTTGATCGAAATCTTAAAGGTTCAGGGTTAACGTATCCGATTTCTTTTAAAACTTAAAAGTACGATGCAAGAAAAACAGGAAAAGAAGATAATGAACTTCAGCAATTACCTGAAGAAATTTTGCCACACTCATAATCCACAATCAACTTTGGCTTTTGTTCTTTACACGGACTATGAATGTAGCTACGATCAGCCCACAACGCACAACTCTTCTTGCCCGTGCACGATTGACTCACGCTGCAGAATGCTTGGGGTGTTATGCACGTATCAGCCGCTGTTTCGTCACGGAATTGCACATTTAGTATCTGTATCCTCCGCTTAGATCCCTTACAGTAAAGGTTGGCATCTTGTCCGTAGTCGAGGATCATCTGTTTTGGTGGTTTATCTGAGACAAACAAAAAATATAAATGTTTATTTTTTGAAAGCAGTGATGTATTAAACCAATACCGTCGCTAAGACTGGTTCGACCGATTATTAGGATCGTGGAGGTGTGGCCAAGTGGTTAAGACACGAGGCTATCGTAACGCTTTTAGTCGGGAGTTCATCCAGGGTTCCCACAGAAAAATTGTATTGATAATCCTGTCATTTCCACCGCCGGCCACAGTGATGATTATAACCTCTCATTGCTAATTTTGTTCTGTTGTAAGGTGTTTATCGAAACCCAGCCAGGAAACTTATTTAACAGTCTTAGTACTACCTATAGTACTACTGAGTACCTGAAGAGGCTGGGTAAATATTCGCTAACAACAACAACAACAACAACACAACAACAACAACAACAACAACAACAACAACAACAACAACAACAACAACAACAATAATTCTTAACAACGCTGGTCGAGCCGAGTAAACTACATCAGTAAAGACCGGATCAAACCAGTCCAACATTTCATCCAACATCAATATGAAGGAGTGTAATGTATTGACACGGCACCAAATATAACGTGCCTTCTGATAAATAAATACTCCTCCACGTTTGATGATGGATGAAATGTTGGGCTGGTTTGATGCGGCCATATAACGAATCTGAGAATTGCATATTTGCAGTATTTCGCATGATATTTGAGACACACGCATATACCATTTTGTATTGCGAGTTGGTTGATTTTCAAATACTGAAATTCGAGCTTGTTTCGATATTTAAATATTGGGAATCATACTTTTAAAATGTCAGGTGTCAAGCCTCGATAGAAAGTTGAAAAGAAGTCTCTATTAACCAGAAAATCAGTCTCTAACTTTTGTTTGATAGTTTCAGTAAAAATAATAAAGGTACACAACAAAATTGAAATAACAGGTTTCCTAGCTAGGTTTGCTTAACCTTTATCACACAAGTGAGGGAAAAAATAGTTTGACTCTGTCATTTCCAACTTATGTTATCTACATTTTATGTGTTTTTCTTTCGTAATGGTATATTGCACTTATCAAAAAAGTAGATTGGCAATTAGCATACCAGACGCCCCCGAACAATGGAAGAATAGGGACTTTTAGCCCGCCCTGTTCCTTATTGCATATTGCATATTGTCACTTGTCTCCGCCCCTCTCCAGAAATGGTATTGTCATTATAATTAGCAATTAATCGTTTTGTTGTACAGTTGTACGGCTTGATGACAACAAGATTCAATGAAGTAATTGAGACATCCTGATGGATTGTCAAAATATTTTGTATGCATTGTGTAGAGAACTTTGGTAAATTTATTATTTTATTTTTTATTAACTTATTACATACGAATGAATGACGTATAGATAATTTTTTTTCTTCTTTTGCAACGATTAAAAGGTATGATTTCCTTTAAACAAATATTTTTTATTCGAATTCGGTACTAGAGGCACATGTAAACACCTTTTTATAGAAACGGTGAAAAAACACTCCCGTGTTTTCGCAAATACCGTTCCCCCCGATTTTAACGAATTTCCCGATTTTTTATTCCAATTCGGTACTAGAGACATACGATAAGAAATGATGGAAAACACGGAGGAGCTGACTCCCGTGTTCTGCAACTCCCGTTTTCCATAATTCAAACGAATTTCCCGATATTTCCCGGTAAGCCCCCTTATGAAATCTTATCATTCTTTGATGCGGAAGAAGGGCGAAAAACATAAAAACTTTCTTACCATCTTGGCACGTGTACTTGACACTTGCTGCACCGATCTTCCCTGGCGTACAGTCCGGACCTTGACCCCTCGTGATCTCCTCCAGTTTAAATTCACACAACTGTTCTCCGTCGCAGCGTTTGCGAATAGCTTCTTGTGAGGTGTGTCTTCTGCAGTTCTTATTATCGATGAACTTGATTTTAGTGAATCGAATCTTTTTTTTGTCTTCGTCGCATTTCAAAATGGCTTTTTCGTTTTCCGCGATTTTCGTTTTCTTGTTTACCTTCACTGCAAGAAAAGAGGGGGGAAATTGAAAATATATTTTACTTTCTCAAACAGACTCAGATCTCTTGTGTGTAAAACTACAGTGAAATATTGCCACAGTATAAAATTTGAAAGCGAAAAGTAGCTGCGAACTTAAGGCGTGTACAGACATTTGCTCCTAACGAGGGGAGCGAGAGAAGAAAGCAAATCGAGAAAAAAGGGGAAAAATAACACAATATTGTTTTAGACGAGAATTAGTCTTCCACCTCTTAGAACATAATTATTAGATTTTT
The DNA here is from genome assembly GCA_036023255.1 of Mitrocomella polydiademata. Lineage (NCBI taxonomy): Eukaryota > Metazoa > Cnidaria > Hydrozoa > Leptothecata > Mitrocomidae > Mitrocomella > Mitrocomella polydiademata. Next base: position 4,253 of record JAYRBV010035124.1, read on the forward strand.
TAAACCTCGCCAAAATATGGCGGAATGAGACATGGCAAAAATATTTCCAGGGGTTACTTTAAATCTATTTTTTACTTATTTCAGGTAGAGGAGGGGTTATTAGATACAGAGTGATGTTTATTTTGAGATTGCTGATTCTACTCCCTCCCTTTCCACGTATATGGGAGGAGAAGGGGAGGTGCGCAGTTTCTCTACTCGAATGATTGTTTCCTTAGCGTTTCAAAGTAACAACGGAAGTGTGGAGTATGACGGCCCACACTCTTTGACATTCGCATGAATCAAAACAACAACAATATCATCAACATCAACAACAACAACAGCAACTACTACTACTATTGCAGTTAAAAACGCTTTCCACAAATATGTATATTTCATTTTTTTTGCGAAATGTAAACAACAAATAGTGACAAGGCAGGCAGGAAGTTGATGTATTTAACAAACCTATTCAACAAACTTTCTTCTTTTTTTTATTTGTAGGAGAGAAAATGGTATGCATGGTCAAACACGTCATAGTGTAGTTTCGTGGCCACACACGTCATACCGTACTACCTATATGTTTGTTTTGTGATAGTAAGTTAGAACGCATATAAACGTAAATAAAATATTTCTATGCTTTTTTATCACAGAGATAAGATCCAGAAGGTAAACAAGGCGTGGTCATTGGTGAGGTCAAACTCTCTTAAACGTGATTTTAAAGAGTGTCTATCGGTTTCCCCTCCAAAAAAAATTGAGACAAACCATACAGTGTCTCAAAACGTCTATAATATTTGGATTCCGCGAATATATCGAATATCTATCATAAATCTTGCCTCATCTATCAATCGAGGATTTCGAGTTCATTAAACTTAAAGCAGAGAACGTTAAATTTTAGTCTAATTTTCATACTCTACGGAATAATCCTCTATAAAACAACAAGGTATATTGAAGGTATATACAAGTAGACTGGTTAAATTTCACCTCCTATACACTTTATGTATTGCAAACAAAACAACATTCCATTCAACACAACAACAATTTCATCGAGTCACAGCTTTCCTTCCTCTCGACGAAACGGAGGAAAGAACACTGTATACACAGTCTAGTTGGAGGCACCAAAACAGAGCGAAAGAAGGAGAAAATCGAATTCCAAACCAACAATTTTCCCCTTTTTGATTGCTAAACAGAGGTTTCCTAGACTGGCCTAGCCTAGATTGTGTTAGTCGGGAATCCCGATTTTCCGGTTTTACCGCCGAGAAAGGACGACGAAGTTTCCTGGTTATTTCATTTCCAGTCAAAAGCGGAGAAACGTAATGATTGGTAGATATATATATACGAAACTTACCCCAAGTTTTTTTAATATGGAGCTTTTCCTTAAACTCGATACAAATGACTCCCGGCCCGCTCACAGGATATTGGTTACATCTCAAACGCTGCGGCCATGGAAGACTAGCGTAATTCAGCATGATTTTCTCACACCCCGCCTTGGATTCTTCACATAAGGATCGGCAGGGTGGTACAATCTTGTCCAACATAGTGCACATTGGAAACAAAACGGAACACAGGAACAACCGAAGGTGAGGTGCACAATTGGTACGAATCAACTGCTTGTACTGCCCCAACTCGGACAGCGCTTCCGATTGCGAGCTCTGCTTGAGAAGGTTTGGGAAGCGCGTTGTATTGTAGAAACTCTGACACGCCGGTGCTGTGTTGACCTCACACCTGTTCCGCTTGGACTGGTACGCCAGAACGAGGTTGGCGAATGCGAATAGAGCAATGAAGAGAGTCGTAGTGGAATTCATATTTCTTTTGTATGTATTTATTTATGAATTTTTTAAAGTTCTGCGTTAATCCCCGTGTTTCTTTTTTTTCCTGTTGGTGTTCCCGATATATTTTCTCACGCAACCAGTGCCAGCTCAAAAACTTTCTCTTTTTTTACTAACTAAAAAAACAAAACAAAAAAAAACAAATGTTAATGAAGTATTGGTCAAACACATTAAAAAACAACAACAATTTGTTTGATACGCATCCCAACCATCTACAACCAACGTAAATCATAAAAGTCAACTCCGATTCAAGAAAATTGACTGTTTGAAATAATAAACGCACATTAAACAAAAGAGAAAAGCTATAATAAGGTATCATGAGCGAGTTGAATCCCTGTCGTCTATCTCCGAGTAAGCATAATCTAGAAGTGTCAGTCGTGTCGAGCGAGCGAGAAACGAGCTGTCAGTCTTATAACAAAAGCCCTACTGGCCCGTATTAACGCGTGATAATCGCCGCTCCTCCCCTTATTAAAGGGTGAATATCTTTTACGACGTGTAATTACTTTTCACCTACAATATTCACACTCCTTAAAAACGCACCGGTATATCAGGATTTACAACAAGCACAGCATATACACACACAACTTTTGCCTGTGCAAACAGTATACAATATACTTACAATATTTCACTGACACAAACAGAAGAGCGTCACCAATTGACGTGTCGACTTTAACGAAATTAAAAAAAAAATTGACACACAAAAGGCAGCAGAGAATTGAAGCAACGTATGGGTGGAGCTTTAGATGAAAGAAAGCACTGAAGTTTATTGTGGTAACGGATTTCCCAAAACTATTTAGTGGCAAGTTTTTGCATCACTACACAAAAGAATCCACTGCCTATCACTCTCAGACGTACCACGTGCACTTTCTGACGTCCATCGAACGTCCATCGATCTACACAGTTTCACAAATCTATTCTTAGGTTTATTGGCAAGCGTAGGTCATAGGCGTGGCTAGACAAAAAATGTATCGGGTGAACTATTTTGGATTCAGTTTCTAACAAAAATAACGAGTAATCAATCACAAGTAATTACGTCTATCTAATTAAATGTGTGAATAGTTTTGGTTTTGAATGTTGTACATGTTAATTAAATAGGCGTTAAATATCACGCATGCGAAATTATTTTCTTTTTGAAAATAATATTAGGAAGACTCCAGGCTGGAGCAATCCAGTAAAACATTTCATCTAACATTCAATGTGTAGTCGAGTGTTGTTCTATTGATAAGGCAACCACAATTGCATATCAATTCATGATCAGTCGTTCTTTTATAGAAAAGTCTCTTAAATGTGTTTGTAAAATCGAGGCAAATTTAATCAAATGCCTCTCTCTTCCAGTCTATTTTATGAGGTTTTGACAAGTGAACATCAATTGAAACTTATACACCCTCATTGTGGCCGTACCAATGCACAAAACTCTTCTCCAAAAGTAACGTTGGATGGAATTGGATAGGATTGATCTGACCTTTCTCCATACACGGCAACATAATTATAAAGAATCACCCAGTCATAGTTTCGTTAGTTACTCACGGAAGTTTTTATGTGAACATTAACTTAAATATTATCATTTTAATATTTGATATTCAGCTTCTTTTTTTTGCATAAAAGGTATGACAAATATGCATATAATTATTTTTTAAGCTGAGACTTTACAACTATAAGGACAAACAAACCTATGGTGTTACCTTCCGAAAATAAAAACATATGCAGCTTATTTCTCCAAGATTTATTATCACCACTATAATGCTGGTTGCAGGCAACTCCTCTAGGCGCCATTTAAGAAAACAACACTGTGCCGAGGGAACTTCTGTTTAGATTTGTTTAAGGAAACTATGGCTGCTGTTATTATACAGTTATATTTGTTTAGAAGTGGTAGAAAACCCTTATATGGCTAGTCGTAGCTCTGAAACGCTTACGAGTAAAGCAACGAGATAAGGCAGTGTTATATCTGTATACAGCTACCAAAAATGTCAGCTTAAGCAGGCGGTGCGGAAGCTATATAAAGGGATAATCTTTGAAATTACGCGAGCTCTTGAAAAATTGGGATCCAGTTTCAATTTCCAAAAACAAAACAAAAAAAAACAGGACTGTTTATTAAAACGCAAAAAAAGTGTTTATTTTCATTGATGGTCAATCTTGTATTGACATGATATTTGATACTTGGGGCATCCTATTTGGCATATTTGTATAACATACAAGTAAAGTCAACCAAACAAAAACAAACAAAAGACAGAGGGAGACGAAAGATATGTTTAAAAAAAGGTTTTAAATTTGTAAGTCAATATTGACTCTCTTTCTCTCTCTCTACTTGTAATTTTATAGTATAATTGTCTCTGACATAACACGAATCAATCGTTTAGCTAGGAAACCTGACTCTTACATATAAAATGTTCTCATCTTGCCTTCTCAATCATATAATAGTCTTGATCCATTCGCAAAAAATCGGGAAAATTTAACGGGTTAAGCGGGAATAACGGAGTACACGCTATCCGTTTGCTTTTGCTTAAGATAATTAAAAATACTAGAGAAAGACTAATGGATGGAAGGAAGGGGAAAAAGGGAAAAGAATAAAGAGGAATAACAGAAGGAATGCATTGAGTATTGAAGTAACACGAGACGGTTACGAGGCCATCAATCATTCAGCTAGTTATGTCATCATGAAACGACAGCATCGTGTGTAACTCGATAATATTTGGAATAGCGTAATTTTGAAGGATTTATATACAGGTTTATTCAGACCAGGTAATATTATTATCAGGATGTTTGTGAGTATTGTGTGACAACCAAATCAATATTTTCCCTATGAAACTGAATACCTTATCGGACAAAACAATGTCGGACAAAATTTTCGTCACCTCCAAAGAATTTCATCACTTTTGTCCGTAAATTTGCTCAAAGTTTGTGTAAAACTTGGACAAAATTTTTGTCCGATAAAGTAAATGCTAGTCTACTTTGCAGACCTTGATCATTACAACTCTTCCTACTGTGCGCCAACCAAACTAATTAAATGCCTCCAATTGAAGTCTCGCTTAATGAAGACCAAAAAGGCAAATTTTGATGATATACAATTTGTTTTTGAGAAAGAAAAAACCTTTTTAAAAAAACAGGACATTTAGTACCAGGGTACTAGTTTAAATCTAGGGCTCTTAAAAAAGAGTCTAAATTGTGAAACAATAGTGTAACGCAAATGCTAAAAACGTAACTAACCACAGTCCCCTCTTCGGGAAAATTGGGAGATCGGGCTTCACAGTAATTTTTTTTAAAGAACTCCGTACGAAAGGTATACTAAAAACAAAGAGATAAAATTAACGAGTAACATTATAGGTAGTCTGATTTGCATACATTGCAAAAACGTAGTATTTTATCAAGGTCTGCCGAATCAGACTACATTATAGGATTTAAGAAGATTCCTTTCCCAGCCATCAGAATCATTAAATAAACTCTACGCTAGAGTATGTTTTCTATTGAAATTGTGTTTAAGAAAACTCTCCTACAAAGTGGGTTTTTGACGAAATTGTCTACTGGGTCTCGATGGAGTAGAACTATGGGACTCGGAAGTGAATTAGCGACAACTATTGTTTTGAAATGGTTTTTAAAGTTTGTAAATGAGATTTGCTCGCTTGAATATGAATTGCAGTGTGTTTGTCGGCCAAATTATGTGTTCAAATGCAAGATTTCCGAAATGCATTGTAGTTGAATTAGCGCTTTAATGTGTTTGTTGCGAATTGAAACGCGAGTTTATGCACAATCTAATCCAAAGCACCACGAAGGAGTATTCGATCCTTTCATCGTCATACCGAATATACTGCTACAGTACTCTTCTCCGTTGAGTTGTAAGCAAGATGCTTAACAACAAACATAAACAAAAGTATTTATCTGCAGCTCAGAGTTACAATAACAATGTTTATCCAACAAAATTGCCGAACGATCAGAATTTAATGGAGGGCGTTACGCAGTCAATTGGCGGGAGTCTTGTAACGTACTTAAAAATTATTAGAAATCAAAAAGAGGATGCGGTTGATTTCAAAGGGGCTCACCTATTTTAAAACGAGGCTAATTTTAGCTATTCATCTGGGCTCAACCATTTCCGTTTTAAATTTTGGTCATTAAAGTTGTTGTTTTTAACCTATGACCAATGCAAGCAAAATGGAATATCTAACACAAATATTTATGATATGTGTTTCTTAGGCACAGAGTAAATACTGGTACTGTCGTTTCTTGGCAAAATTCTAAGTAATGTTTCTTAAAGAACTGTTTCTTATAAAAAAAGTGTATTCAGAGAAATACCGATCTACGAGAATTTTATTTTTTACTAATTAAAATAAATATGCTCCTATACTATACTCCCAGTAGTGGGCATACATGAACAAACCAACTATGGTCATTAAAAAATTCTTTGCAAAAATGACAACCTTACAATATCAAAGATGACCTTCAATTAAAATGACAAAATACAAACAAACAAACAAACAAAACAGATCATGATTAATTCGACGGACGACCTTTTAAAAAATTGTCATAATTATGCATCTTTCTGTAAAAGTATATACGGATATTTGCTTCCTTCAAATCAGAAAATTACAAGAAAGAGAGTTGGTTAAAGATTCCAAAAAGGGATTAAAAAGTATATCCCTGATGATCAAGGGTAATATATTTCATCTCTTGTTTTCACTACTATTTCTTAGTCGCACAACATCTGGAGATATAGGTTTCTTAGCTAACAAATCTTCATGAAAGTCGTTCAAAAAAAACACTGTTGTACACCGTACTATCTACTGCAGTTTAACTCACTGCTTCTGATTAAACTGAGCAGAATTATATAGGCCAAGCCAGGACCTATAATCCCCCGAATGCAATTAGCGAAGTCTATAAAAAATAAACCCCTTAATTGGTCCCCGATGACCTTATAAAGAAAACAAAGTAAGCCCCCGCAAAATAAGAAATAAATATAAAGACAAAACAACACTAATGAACTAGAGACCCTTACCGACAACGGGTTGACTCTGCTCGACAATGAGTCCTTAAGACTACTGAATGACTCCTTACAAAGATCAGCTTTTGTCTTCTGCTCAGATGTAAAGTAATGATGGGGGGATGGTGAATTATCTCCCTAAAACGCCGATTAACCTTGTTAAGTGGAGGGGATAACGACATACAAAACATGATAATTATGCACAGCTAAGTCCTTATCACTGCAACTGTAATTGGCTGTTTGTTTTTTATTCATTTCGTGGATAACTCTTGATGATTAACCGCATCTATGGTTGTGACCTCGTAAGCAATCATTTAAATTGGTAGCACGCATGCATCCTCCGTTTGTAAGTGATTCAAAATAAGCCAATGTCTATATAGTGTGAGGCTAGTAAATTTTTTTTTTGACTGGTGCTGCTGATGTGTTGTGATGCAATAAAGGTTCGAGACAGGATGTAACATCTATTGCTTGAGGGGTTCGGAATCCCCGCTAGTTACGAAATCGAAGACGATAGAGAAAAAAAAGGAAAAAAAAGCTGCTATGAGCCGTCTTACGAAACCAAGTCTGTAGACTGGCTGCTATGAGCCATCTTACGAAACCAAGAGTCTGAAGGATCATACCCACTTTTCGAAGGAGATTTGATTCTTGCTAGTTACTACCAAATGTCGTAGAAGGTAAAGTAGACTGGCTGCTATGAGCCGTCTTACGAAACCAAGAGTCTGAAGGATCATACCCACTTTTCGAAGGAGATTTGATTCTTGCGAGTTACTACCAAATGACGTAGAAGGTAAAGTAGACTGGACTCGTTCGCCAGAATGGCAGGATTCACAGGAATGTTTCATAGACGACCCCGACTGAATGAACTTTCCGTACTTCCGAACTTTACAAAAATAGAAAAGGAAGGTTTAACGACTAGCACACAATGTATAGTATAAAGGTGAAGTATATAGTAGTCGGGCTTACAAATATAATTGTGCTTAACACTGGGAGCCTAGATCCGACTTCCTTGTAGGGCATCTTTGGAAATATAAAGGAAGCGCTATCAATCTGGAGCACAGAGAACTTCCTTATGGCAAATGAAAAAAAAGAGCATAATATTAGAGCAACATTACTCCTCGGCCCTAAAAGGCTTAGGTACGGGTTCATGTTCATATTATTTAGAACAATTTAACGGTTCTCAATTTTATATAACAAACATACGTCAATCGTTTTTCCTCATTCCACGCTATATAATATGCTATTCCTTGTTATACAAACAGATTAACGTATCAGGAAAGCTCCAAGAAATTAATATGATCAAATTTCCCAAGCAGTAGCTCGGAAGAAGAAAAGAAAAATTCAAACGTGAGAATGAAACAAACGCCTACATTTACAACAGGAGTGACGTGATTGTCAAAGCCAATCAAAATACCTCATCTGACCTCTCTGCCTGGTTATTACAAAGCTCTGATCACGTTATCCCGAATGACACTATACGTGCATATTAAACCCATAACATAATTTTACTTCATTCTTGTTTATAAGAACAGACGAGAACTTACTTACTTTACTCTGGAACGATGGGGTTAAAGGGCAGCTATAAAGTAGGAATTTACTGATTTTTTTATCATTATTCTTTTATTTAAAGAAGCAAAACGGTCAGAAGAACAATTCTACGAAATAACATAATGCTATGGGATCTAGGTCTGGATTTAGATGAGAACATCAACTGAAACAGCTTTGATAGAATTTATTTTTTGGCGTTTGAGATGGACTCAATCATTCTTTTTTAAAGTATAACCGCTGCTCTGTTATGGTGGAGGTGATGCTTTAGTGGATAAATTGATATAAAAAAACTTCTAATTTCCCAATAGTAGAAGAATGAATGTGGTTCCTAATTGCACGAGGTATACGTGTTGCCTGCAGATAACTACATTCTGCATATTGGCTCCAGTCCCGTTGTTCACAATGTCAATGCAACTTATCACTTCAAATAATCTTGATGTATCAGTTCAAAACAATTAAATAATGATAGCTTCAGACACCATCCTAATTTCTTGATAAAATAACTGTCGTGTGCCTCTAATTAAGCTCAAATTTCGGGGGGAATTCCAATTTAATAATTAACGAAGCATATAGTTTTGTGTGCGTTTGATAAACAGTTACAATAATTTGTATAGAAAAGTTACGCAGATTGAATCATGAAGCTATTTTAAAGATCTTCCAAAAGATATCTTCGACTTCATTGCCAAAGGCAATTGCATTGTACAAACTGTAATGCTAATTTTAAGGACGCCTTATCTTCTCATTCATGTTATGCAAGAATGCAAGAATCAGAAAAACGCTTAAATAATAAACACAGAGACGAGTACAACTTTAAGTTGCAGTTAGTTTTTGGTCTGGCCACTCGCTACATAATTATGGCGAAGTCAAATCAGAAAACAGATAATCAACAGTCTGACACAATTATATTTTTGGTTTTTTTTGGTTTTATATGCCAGAATTAACACAATATCACCAATAGCTACTGGTGGATCATTATTAATAACACAACATGCCAAAATCGTTTCCTAGCTAATTACCTGCAGATGAGCTTTCTGCGCTGCTAAAGACAACACTGTATTGTTTCAGGTCGGTAAACATCAAAAAGCTACTGGTTTACAGCAATGCAAGAAAAAAAATTGGCATTGTTTACGGTATGTTGCAGCACTTAAAATATTCTCATCGTTTGAAATGCACGGACAATAATGGTGAATGTAATATTTTGACACATAGTGCGGTTTATAGTGACTTTGCAAAAATTGTTTGCTATTAACGAAAACATCATTAAACAAAGCAATTACGCTACTCCCTGTTATAATTGCCTGTTCTCCCCTTTCATCACCCCTCTACTATTCTTTATAAGAAATTCTTTGCACAATTGTTTTATCCAAATTCACTCCTCACTCTTTATTGCGAGCTATCTGACTGTAAAATACTTTGTTCGCAATAATGGTACGGCTAAAGAGCTTGTTTAGCAACTGTCACAGATGAACACCCCACGTTAAAGGAGGTCAGGAGGATAGGGTCTTTGGACTCTTTTTTGACTTTTATTAACGCAAAAACCAGGCTTGCAAAATATAAGGCAGCCAAATGCAGTTTGCGGTAATTTATTAAGAATTTATAAGAATTATCAGTAAAATCGGGAAATCAGGATTCACGGGAATTCTTAATAGACTAGCTGGTAAACCAGCGTCTCAAGGACGTTGAGAGAGATTGCTTGCGCCCGTCGTTAGGACGCACGCCTTTCGGGCTTTCCGCACAAAGAAATGTTGGAGGAAAACATTTTGCAAAAAAAATATTTTGGGCAAAAAGATTTGGGCCAAAAAAAATTCCTAAATTTTTTTTTTCACCAAAAACAATTTGGGAAAAAAAACATATTCACTTTTTTTTGTTGTTGGAGATTTTGAAAATTATTTCTCCCACAGCTCGGCTACCATTAATGCGTACATACACACGGACAGACAAAATATTATTAAGATAGACTCCGAACAAAAGAACGTTATTCCCGTACGCTAGTACCATAATTAAAAACTGGAAAAAGGACAACTAGCACAATCTAGTCTATGAGAATTGATGATTGAATTGATGACAATTCAATATTGACATTTTATTACGTTATTAAGTTTTGGACAGTATGTCAACGAACAAACTGAAAAGGTCATCCCTTTATAATGTCAATGGTATTTCTTCCAATTTCAAAAAGAGGGTGTGGTCGAGGTATCACTCTCGTTGTTTATTACCATTTGTTTGTTCTCAGTCTAGCCATACGCCCTGGAATCAAAATTCATCCTTTTCTTGTGTATAGATAGGGGTGATTGTCCCTTCAAGTTTTTTTATTCATTTCAAACTGTCTAGCAAATTGAGAATCTAGTGATTTTCTGACGCATATCATCTAATTTCATTTCATTGAAAATTCAAAATTGAGTGCTATTATCATCATGCTTATTTGAAAAAGCGAAAGATGGGGTATTTCCTGTACATGTCCTTGGTTCATTAAATCTTTTTAATTGTTTAATTTTAATCAAGAGCTTATACGACATCCCAAACTCAAGCACATCAGGTAACTGGTTCTAGGCTTAAAATAAAGCTAATGAGAAAAAGTAAGGAAAAGAAAAGTGTCAGTTTTGATCAATTTACCAAAGAAAAAAAAAGATACAATCAGATTTCGAGTCTTCTTCAAGTTTTACTGTTTTAAATGGTGACAGGTTATCAACAAGATGAACACAGTACGTACATATCTAAACAGAAATTGCCGTCCAAAAGAATAACTAATGAAAAGGCTTATAATTACAAACATAAATTTCCTTTACTGGTCTTGACTTATTTTCCAGTATGAGTAAAATGTTTTAAAAGATGGCGGAATATCAAAGAGATTCACAAAATAAACGTTCAAGAAAATTGCTAATGAAAATACATGGCTTAAGTATGCCAGGGCCCAATTACACAGATAACTAACTGCCTTATTGGTCTTGACTTATTTTCCTGTGAGTAGAGTTTTAAATGATGGCGGATTATCAAAAAGATTCGCAAATACACGTGCTTTTAAACAGAAACCCAGCATTCAAAAAAATTGCTAATGAAAATACGTGGCTTAAGTATGTCAGGGCCCAATTACACAGATAACTGCTTTATTGGTCTTGACTTATTTTCCTGTGAGTAGAGTTTTAAATGATGGCGGATTATCTAAAAGATTCGCAAATACACGTGCTTTTAAACAGAAACCCAGCAGTCAAAAGAATTGCTAATAAAAATACTTGGCTTAAGTGTGCCAGGGGGCAATTACATAGGCAAATTGCCTTAAAATTGGGCTTGACTTAAAAGAGTAATTATCCAAATTAAAGAACTTGTGTTCTCAATTTGTAAACAAATTCTTTCAAGTCGCAATTTACATATTTTTGAACTGTCAAAATATTTAATTAACTTTTTTAAAAAGCTTAATCTGTACCTAATTACTGTTTTTGAAACATGACCTTCCTAAAGGTCAAACCGAAACTGATATATAAAAACTCTAATTGATAATCAATTTATCGTGTTTAGCCAATAGCCTTTTAACATATATCTTTCAGCGAGCCTCGACTCAGAAAAATAATACGTTGGGGCACGCAACAATCAAACTTGACTTTGGCAAACGTTTGTGCCGCAAATATTTTAACAACACAAAAAACCTTTACACAATTTTTCTTGGTCCTCAAGAAACACGATTCAAGTACATTCCTAAACTTTAGCATCAACATCTTAAAAAAGTTCAAGAAATAGTGTAAATTCGCCTTCGCTGTTAAAGATAAGGTTTGTAGGTACTCTGGAGGTGTACACGTGACTGGTCAATCCCGTCTTAGATGGAGGGTGTTTGTTAATGGTTTAATAGCCTCATGGTTATAAAATCCCACTCCACAGCAGAGGCACCGCTGCGGTACATGTACCTGAACTGCTTTAAATTATCTAACCTATTATTGTAAACAAATAAATCTTTATAAAGTTGACAATGTTGTACGATTATAACTAATCAACCAGAATTGTACGATAAGAATTCAATTGTTGTTTGTAATCGTGTAGACCCCGCCCATATCGAAATAATTACTTTTTACCGCCGACACAAGGATTTAAACATATTAAATGAAACAAAATCCTAATTAAGATGATTACGAATCATCAGTACCGAATACGAACAGGTTTGTTCGACAAGTGGTGCAGTTCATCATCCTTTTATGATAATTTTGCATTTTATAACTACCGTAAATGATCGAGTTAGCGCCCACTTCCGAGTTAGCGCCCCTCTCGAATAAGCGCCAAATAATCAAATAATTTGATAAGCGCCTAAGGCGCTAAATCGATTATTTTTAGTAACGGTCCCTCTATCCCCTCTATCCCCTCTCTCCTATCATATATAGCAACGAGATGATTTTAAAGGTATAATACGATAACATTTTGAGGCAAATTATTTTGATAATTTGTAAAAAATGTCGATCTAATTTAATAATGCTATTATAGACGGGTTGTGTTTGACGTCGTTTGTTTATTTCGGAGCGAAAATGGCCTGTGAACGACGGGCACGGGTTTTATAAGATGAAGAGTCGTAGTTACTGTTTGATTGTTTGTTTATGAGAAAAACCGGCGAGTTGAAACTCAGACGTGTTAAGTAACCACATTATATGGACCAAACATAAAAAACTGAGAAGATTCTGGTGCTTCGCTAATGAAATGTATGGCGAAAAACACTCGTCTCTTTAACTAGCGGCTCGTGTTTTCTGCCCATGCGCGTGAAAATGCGCTAAAAATGTAAACATTGCAACCCGTCTATAGAGAGTATATATAATAAACATTATCTTCATGAAATACCGCAACAATAGATTAAATAGCAATAAATTAAGAATATTTAGTATAATGGATCAACACTAGAAGAGTTACCGTCAGAAATGTTACACTTAACCCGATCCAAACACTTTGGCTTCAATCATCAGTATATTGACACGTTTTGACACAATTTTTAGACAAAAGCATAAAATGACTAGTATAATCTCCAATGCAGAATAAAAAGTTAATGAAGCGCAGCTAAAACGAGAAACTGGATCGGGGTTTAGTGATGTAATTCATCTCAGGCATTTGAACCTTCGTCATGATTTTCGTCATTTTAGGAAAGCACTCAAAACTCTCAAGTTCTCCTCCTCAACAATACCACCCATCAGGTTCACGAGAGCGCTCAGAAAGGGGAAATTTTTTTATCACTTTTGGCATCAACAGGGTGGTAGGTTGGGTTTACAATGACGTAATGAAAACAACCATGGCACCATAAATGTAATCACTGGCAAAAATAGGTTTTTGTGCACTTGACTTAAAAAATTTCTCTTGTCCATGAAACAAAACCCAGTGGACAATTTCATTGAATCATCACTAAAAATGTCATTCATTTTAGATTGCTGTTTTTATAGTAACAAAATCGCCAAAATCGGCATTCTGCTAGTCTAATTTTCATACTCTACAGAAATACATGTTCCTCTTGAAAACATTTTATTTCAGGCCTTTAAGTTTGAAAAGGTCTACGAGTAGACTAGCATTATCCCCTCAAACACGAAATAGTTTTGAGTGCTATTTTGCATTTAACAACCATAATGCGAAGAATGACAATTAAACCACTACCTAAACTTTTGAGCCTCAGCCCTCCAAAATATTTTGACCTTACAATAGACTAGAACTGGACGCTCTCTCTTAAAAAACTTTTGGAGCTTTAGGGAGCTCTCTCGAACTGATTCCCATCTGCCGTACTTTCCGTTTTTCCGGATATACCCGTAGAGCGACTTGTCGAGTCTAACCCTACTACGTCCCTCAGTAAGTGAGACCACGGTTGATAGAAGAATATCACCTTTGCAAAACCGTTATGAGGAATTAAGAGAAGTGGATTCTGTTGTTGCGGATGATAGATTCGCCCACAAATGTTTACTTGTGGTATGTCTGTGGTATGTCTGACATAAACAAAAAAACAACAACTTAAAAAAAGGAAGAAGTAAACAAACAGAGAATATGTAACAAAATTCAAAATAGTAAACAGGTGACGTAGCACCCGCGGGAAATAGATAACGGGGATTTGTTAAACGACCCTGACCACAGGATTAGCCGTTGACATGCGTCAAAGTAATTTTGTGTTCTTTATTCAATTCAAACCTTCGTCTTTTTTCACATTCACTATGCTTTTATATTGCCTGAAGATATGCAAAAATAACTTTTCAAATAAAAAATTGTTTCATAATTATTTGCTGTTTATGAAATATGACTGCAGTTTTCGATAATAATTTATTGGCCTTATGTGACGTTCATTCAATGTTTTTTGTCGTTCATAAAATTTAAATTTAACGTTGAGATAACTAGCTAATTGCGAAACAAGGAACTCATCTTATCCTTCATAAAGAGTCTTTTGATTTCGCCCCATAGAAGGAGGGGGGAGGGGTGTACACCCCGTGGCAATTGAACACTTTTAAGCGGATTAAAATTATCAAAACAAATTTGACCCAGAGCATGAAATTTATTTACTCTTGTCAGCATGTCAAAAATCGGTTGTTGACAATGGAACTACGTCATTGTTATTATCATGATTACTTAAAAGTACTGTCATACTTCAAACTTGGTAAGAGGTAGATTGTAACATAATTATATTGAATAATACCGGGTGAGTAAAAACAAGTAAAATATTTGAGAAAAAACTGAAAATAAAAGTTAGTGCGAACTTAAGTTATACAGGAAACGGTAGCGTTCTTTCTGTCACGTTCTGTAGAAAACTTTATGAAGATTGTATTCTATTTTACCTAAATTAATTCATTAAAAAAGTTCATGAAAAGCTTGACATCCTGGAAGAACTCTTGCCAGGCAGACAAATTCACCAAAAACATCGTAGACAGTAACATTATATATTTAGCGTTATACCTTTATGCTTAAATTTAGCGCAAAATATTTGAAAAGTGACGCAGAGGTAAGAGATAAGCACTTTTCAAACAAAATCTTTTGAATATCTCATTGTAAAAACAAATTCTTGCAAAATTGCAAAATCATAATATAGTCCAGGCCCTCGAATGGACAGGTACCACCTGGAGCTAGACAAATTTCTGAGGTACCCAAATGTAGCTTAGGTATTGTAGTTTTGGAATATGGATGGTAAATAGCCTCTACCCGGAGGGTGAACACT
>JAYRBV010035235.1:0-31584 GCA_036023255.1 Mitrocomella polydiademata
TATGAGTTTTAGAGGGTTAAAATGAGTACATTTATGGCTATTTTAGGACCAAAAAAAAAGCTTTTGACAATTTTTTTCTTTTCTAAAGTACTTTTCAAGAGCTCCTCTATCAAATAAGCGAATAAAAATTTTTGACGTTAGTTCTCCTTTAACGAATTTCATTTGTGCTTTTTTTCTTTCTTTTTGATAACAAACTCTGTTTTGTTTTTTAACTTGTGTTTATATTTTTAGAGAGTTATATATATTTAAAGAGTTATTGAATATGAAATAAAAGAACTCTTTATAATTCAGCATAATGGAAAGTAAATATTAAACAACACATTTTTGTACACTTTCTTATTAAAATTAACCTTTTTCTTCAAAAAAAGAACTTGAAACAATTTTCAATGCTGTCCTTTGAATGATAGCTTTATTCTGTGTCATACGAAGGGGCTACCATGGTTGGCCCTGAGGGAGCATTTTTTTGAAACATTGAGACTCCAGATCTCGGCAAAATGAACTCAAATATCAAATGCAAAAATGTATATGGCTACTGTAAATAAATTTCCAGGACTTTCCCCTAATTTATCTTTTCCAGGACTGTTTTCCAGGACTAAAACAGATTCCAGGACTAGTAGCCACCCTGTTTTATCAATGATGAAATTAAACAGAACTTATATCTATCATGATGGATACTCTGTACGCATGGTGTTAGCTAGTGCATATATTAGAGAGCTTTTAACAAATTACAACGATAACGGCAACGTAAGACTTCAAGAAAAGAATGCTATGTGCTTAAATCCTAGTGTGAATCTCATTTACGCCTGAACTTGTCACTATTTTCTCATGGGAGAAATCAAAAGTCATTAAAAAGAGCTACAAAAATGCGTAGTGTTCTGAATACGACTTGAATTTCATGATTCAAAGTTTTGTCAAGGACGTTAACGTGGTACACCTTATTACATCAAAATTCATTTCAACAATATATGCATGTTAAAAACCTAAAAGTCAAAAAATAAACGTTTTGATTTGCCACAAACTGATGAGTAATTGTATCTTACAAATTTTCTGTTTCTATTTGTTCAGGTAAGAATTTTTCAGCCGACGTCGTCGTTGTCGTCCCCGTTGCAAAATCTTAAGCTCTCTTTTGTTCGTTTGACGGTCTCTTCCCAATTTAATATACTCAGAGACTTTCTCAATTCAGACTTTTTTAAAGCAGAAAAAACGCTCAGATCATAATTTCCAACAAGGAGATATGCAGAGCAAAATAAATTGGTAAGCTTACCGGCCAAGTATATCGTTGAATCTGGGGTCTAGTTGGATCGAGTATTTCTCCATATAATCGAATAACTCATCGGTGCCAAGAACTTTGGCAATTCGAACAAGCTAATATGAAAGAAATGTTGTCAGCAAATAGAATTATTTAATAAAAATTACATTTTAATCTAAAAGTAGTAGTTGAAAATTCAATTGTTGTATCCATCCCAAGCTGATCAAGAAAAGCAAAAAGAAATTGACGAGATTTAAAAATATGGGAGTAAGGTAGGTAAATAGATGAGTAAAGACGGAATGAGCTTAACGTCATTTGTTCAAATATACAGTGTTTAGATGAAGAGTCACAATTATTGTTTGACTGTTTATTAATTAGAAAAGTTGATGACTTGATAGACATGAAATGAGAAGACATGAGAAGATTCTGATGCTAAGTTAAGGAAATATGGCAAAAAAAAACACATGCCTAGTGGCTAATGTTTTCTGCCCTTCGTTTCTCACGTATGCGGATGAAAATGTAAACCTTGCAACCCATTTATAAACTAGCTACCTAAATAATCAATTAATACCTGATCATAATTGTCGTGTCCATGGAAGAAAGGTTCTTTTCTGAAGATCTAAATCAAGAAATCAGACGTTATTGGAACTATTTGACGAGTTAAAAAAAGTATTTTGTTGTGCTTGTAAATTCCCTCTTTATCCAACCTACCATGCTTGCAAACATACAGCCAAAACTCCATAAGTCCAGCGAATAATCGTATTCTTGAAAGTCCACCAATAATTCAGGACCTTTAAAGTATCTAGATGCCACACGAACATTGTATTCTTGAGTAGGATGGTAAAATTCTGCAAGACCCCAATCGATTAAGCGCAGCTTCTTCATTTCATGGTCAATCATAACGTTGTGTGGTTTTACATCACGATGAGTGATTCCCATACTGTGACAATAATCTAGCGCCTACAAGAAATGCAAACACACTTTAAAACTCGTCTAAATTATCAAAATAAAATCGACATTAAATTGAAAATATAACAAAATACTGAACAATTTAATCAAATTAAAACCTACCCTTAGTAATTCGTACATGTAGAATCGTATGTCGAAATCGGTAAATTGTTGGTACAAAGACTAAAAAGTTGAAATAATGATATGTTCTTTACTTAAAATGATTGTGTTCGTAGTGAACCAGATGATAATAAGAGGCCACGCATTTTGCTCCTAAATATAAATATAGGAAACTAGCTGCTAATGAAGCGTCAAACCCACGAATGTACACAATGAAACAATAACAAAGTATAGGCGGTTTTAATACAACAGGCTTTGCTTATACTGGCGCCAGCACAGAATTTTGACGTCAAAAGATGCAAAGATGTTGTATTGAATGCTTCATTGATTATTTTTTTCCTTGGTTTTATTTTAAGTCCAACAAAGGGCAACTAAAACGGAGAGTAAGTGCGACCAAGTGTTAGTGTCTACAAAACAGGACTATTTCTATTTGGTTTTGTTTTGGGTTAAAAGAAGCTGCTCCACCACAGATGGTATGTGTGGCCAGTGTTAGTGGCTGACAGAATTATCTCCTATATAATAAAATCTGTATTCTGTATGTACGCATTTCGAAATGAAAGTTGAACTGTTGGAGAAACATTTTCAATATTTTTTTTGTTCAAAGTGGATTTTTTTCGAAACTATTTTTATTGTACAGTAATAATAGGTAGAAAATGGACCTTTTGGGGTTACTTAACGCAGAATAATTGTTATAAACTTATTCCAACATACCTTAAAATCTGTGTTGTTTACATATTCAAATATCAAAGCTGGTGTTCTAGACTATGGAAAAAAAGATTAAAAAATCATTTTCCAAACGCAAGCAAGGGTAAAAACTTTAAGCCACATCATTGTTTTTCCACAATTTGGGTACTTAAAATTCAACCAAAAGTGACATATACTTACAACAGGATCTTTAACCACATCAAGCAGTGTTATAATATTTTGTCCTCCTCTCAAGTTTTCAAGGATTTTTATCTCTCGCTTGATCTTTTTCTTCTTTACAGGCTGTGTGAAATAAAACAGAACTTTTTTTCATAAATAACATAAAATTTTATAAACACTTGTGAAGATTTGATAAAAATTGATAATCATCCTTTTGATCGTTTATTTTTGTTAACCGCTCTACCACTGAGCTACCAGTCCATGTTGAACCAGTAGTTCAGCTGCCACTAATAGAGCTGGAAGTGAGTTCGCTTATTTAACGACTGACAACTAAGAGTCGTCCAACTCGATAGATTGTTAGAGTGTTGGCGTACACCAACTATTAGTAACACTAACAAAACAATGTGGGTATGCATTTGCATTTGGTCACTGGCAACACATTCAGCAAGCTGTCTCATTTCTACAATAATTCAACTACAGTTGTCGTAAGGAGGCAATTTGAGTATACACTTGTGAATTTAAAATCATAATAGAAGTACTATACCTTAAGTATTTTTATGACTACTTTATCGTTATTGGTGACATTGATGCCTTCAAATACTTCAGAATACTTTCCACGACCTAGCTTCCTTACAAGCTGATAGTTGTCTTGTTGACTGAATTAAAAAAAAAAAATATTGAAATATTTTGATTTTAAATAATCACAAAATCGTACCTGTAGTTAATGAAAAGCAACTTACCCCCATTCAATGACATGTGATTCATAGTCCCAATATTCACGTGGCCTGTGTGTATTGACATCTGTGTATACTCTTGCTCTGCTTCTCAACATGTTGTGCGTTATTTCAATTAGTTTTTTTTTAATTTGATGTTTACATTGACATAATCAGAAGTGTGTTAATTTTTTCTAAAAAGAGAGAATATCATGGCAAATGTTTTAGATTATCATTGGGACAACCAGTATTTTAACATGCTCATTTATTCAATATATGTGACATGTGGGCTAGATTACAGTATGACACTCATCTTCATTAAAAACAAAGTGCTGGGAGAATCTGACGACAAATTGCTTCATTTTGAAATAAGATTTTTATTTTTATTGCCTCCCTGCCCTCGTGTATTTTTTTATTGTTTCACCAGTTTAACTAAAGATTAATTTGGTGTTGTGTTAGGCCATCTGTAGTTGTACTTCCGTTTATGGTCATTTATTTATCTTGACACCTGAATAAATAAACTTCAACATAAACTCTTTGCTGAAAAATAATGTGGTAAAAACTGCTAACGGCTACAAAGACGTTCCAATCACAAAACTTCAGTTAGTTGGTTGGCAGTAAAAATGTACGATTCCAAAAATTTGTGCTGGAGCATTGCAAAAATAATTAGTTTACATGCGGTAAAAGATTCCAAAAGAAATTACGTGCAGGCGGTATACCATGTACGAAGGTTCAACTACAGATGACCTTAGAAGGGATTTTCCAAATCCTACTAAAGTCACGCAGTGGTGCAACTTTGTGATTTATTTCTAATTTTAGTTTTCAATTTGTACAGACACTATTTGTTTTAATGGCAATGTAAACAAACATGTTTCATATCAAAGTCTATACAGAAAGGAAGCAGACAAACATGTGCTCTTTATCAATAACGTAAGAGAAATCTTCTCCTCAGACCTTACGGAAAGAGAGTTAATGTAAATAAATGAAATAATGCGCAAGTGTTTAAACATGAGTAACAAAGAGTAGCAAGTCTTTTGTTTAAAAAATGTGAACATGTTTAGAAAAGTAAATTGTGGTGTGTTTTTATTATCAGTAAAGTGTTTAATATATACTTTTGAGTCACCCGCCGGTAGATATGGTCGTCCCGTACCCGTCGGACGACCACAAAGTTACACCACTGTCACCTCCTGTATAAGGTGTATTGCATTTCACAGCGAAGGTCAATCAAGAAATTTTTATGAGAAGTTTGTATGGCAAAAACTGGATTTATAAATTTTTGAACTTTCATTGAATTTGGGGAAATAACAAATATAGAGAAAGAAAGTACTATTACGTTCGCTATATCCTCCAAATACATCGCTCTTTAATTTAGTACGTACAAAAAGTTATGAAGAAAACTAAACTACTGAGCATAATTTGGGAATAGGGAATTTTCGGGAAATACAGTAAGTTGTTCTTGTGTCACACAAAGGTATGTATTTACATCCTCATTAGCCGGTTTCTATAAAAAAAATTCAATAGGAGACAAGATGTCCTATGTAATAGAGAGCTTTAGATTATGCAACAAGAACGACAAAGGCGACGTCATCTGAAAAGCTCTTACATGAATAAATAGAAACAGAAATTTGTATAAAATAAAATTACTCATCAGTTTATGGCAAATCAAAACGTTTATTTCTTGACTTTTTAAGTTTTTAACATGCATATCGTTGAAATGAATTTTGATGTAATGAACTGTTAACGTCCTCAACACAACGCGTAAACAAGAAAACACTACGGCTTTCTGTAGCTCTTTTTAATGACTTTTGATTTCTCCTAAAACGTATACAGTATAAAGACATTTCGTTTTTATTATATTATTACAATTTCAGCTTTTGTATATTATATATTTCTTATGAAAAAGATTATCTCCTTTGCTCGGTATACCCTATATGGGAGGTTTTCTGTGACTGTACTATGCTATGGGCCCAACTTAATCTTAAATTAACAAACAGTAACAACAGAAAGTGCTTGAATATAATCCCTGGATATAAATCATATACAAGAAACAAATCAGAAGCCATAAGTTGGATTTTGTTATAAAATAACATTCCCTAAGGAAACTTTTTTTTTAAATACACTACCTTCATTTTTGTCCAAAAACACTGATGGATATTTGCTTCATTATATTTTAGCTCTTGTAACAAACAAAAACAAAACATCATTATATATATATATATATATATATCCGATCCACCTTTTAAAACTTATCATGTATATATATAGTAATTCAAGAACCAAGAACATCAACAACTTTCATACTAGCTACACAAGATACACATAACAAGGGTTACCAGCGACAAGTGGTTGCTATGAAAAGGGAAAACAGTTGAAACTAATAAAACATGAATACATAAAATATCATACATACACAATAAATAATTTAAATTAATTTCATTCAATTGAGAAGCTGAAACAGAGCTTAGGTATTCATACAACCATTTATAAAGCTACAGGGCAAAAATAGTGTTTTTTTTCAAAACAGTTTACTAAGAACTCTAAGTATCTACTAAAATTAACGCAACTCTCAACCAAAAATACAAAATAGAACGAAAATTAGTTCGTGAGATATGTGAGAACCAGCAGAGAATCGATTTAGATACTGATGAGTACATAATAACCTGTCTAGTATCCTTGAAACAAGGACGCGTACCTACATACATTCTGGAAGTGTCCTACTGCTGCACAGCAACTGAAATCTAGCACATCGAAAAATTAGTGTTTAGTCGCTGACAATAAATAATCAAGTCGCCTGGAACGAACGCAATTCAAAATGGCCGCAACAGCTCCCTTATTCCTGCTTTGAAAATCGGATTCAAAGAAAATTCAAAAGTAGTTATAGAGACTGGTTTTAAGATTTTCTTTTGTTAAAGACCTTCGATTTTCTAGATAATCTTAAAATAAATGCATATAGAAAATAAAATTTATATCAGAAGGCCAAAATGGTCTCTGAAGTGAAATCGAAGAACTCCAAAAGTATAATCGGGGAAGTAAAACGGAATAAGATTCTGCGCTCTTGGTGTCCGCGCGACCTAATATCTTTTTATACAAAGTGTGCGCGGGATAGACGCGGTATAATCAAATTTTCTCTCTCCCTCGGATGTTTACACATTCTTGCTCCCCCACAGAGATTAGTCTAGGGGCAAGTAGCCTGGGTACGGGTATCCATGCAATTTTTTACACTCCTCTCAAATAATCAAGGAGAAAAAATAGCATGGTCAAATGAACTTATTCAAAATAGCCGTTGATAACAACAATGTTTACAATTGATAATTCTAAACCAATCAGATTGCAGGATATATCAAAGGATTCGCACATCGTGAATCCTTGATCATGCCCTTCTCTCTTTTTCTTCGAGTTATTCCGAGAAGTTAAAAGAAAGAGAGACGGGTATCCCATCTAAGGGGCAAGTTGAAAAAAAACCGGTTTGCCAACCTCGTTCACAGGGCCATTTTTCACTTTTTTTACCATCGGCGTAAAAATGGCACTTCTTGTGTAGAATATCGTTTTTCTGAAACTTCGATCCTGAAAGTGATATAAACTGAGTGGTGATAAAGAAAAAACGGCCCAGGTACATAGCAATATTTTTCGTGGTCAATCTTACCATAAACTAATGATCATAATTCATTTTAATGGTTTAATGTCAGACCGCTGTAGATCATATAAACCTCAAACTTTTAACATTAATCTAGACATCTAATCTAATCATTCATTGAATTGGAGGAATATCAGTTCGTTATAAAATGTGAGGAGGGATGTTTAGATAACTAACGCAAAACACAATCATTTTTCATTCATATAGGTAGTATATTCTAATCCTTATAATGCTTTGTCATATAAATAGAGAATACACAGAATACAAGTTTAAAAAAGTCAACAAAATTCAAACAGGTGAAATTCCAAGACATTGCGCAAACGTGCTATATAATACATTTTATCAATTTTTGAACTTCCAGATCTTTGACTGAAAAGGCCTTTAAGAGTGTTTTGTATACAGTACAAACTAATAACATTTCTATGCGTGTTGTCAAAGTAAGCAAACTACGCGACGTTGCCTCAAAGTTACTAGGGCATTAAGTTATTAGATGTGAAGAACAAACCATTTATGTGTTTGTATTCTAAAGAATTAGTAATAATACTATCTTGAATATTGACCCATTGGGATACGGTGTAGTTAACGGTCTGAATGTGAAATTTTGAATATTGACCCATTGGGGTACGGTGTAGTTAATGACCTGAATGTGAAAAATTGAATATTGACTCATTTGGGATACGGTGTAGTTAACGGTCTGAATGTGAAATCTTGAATTTATTGGTAAAAAAAATAATGAGAAGCGAGTAATTAAAGCTGGACCAAAACACATTTATTCAACATTAAAGTGCATGAGTCTATTTGTTATGATGTCACACAAATTGCGTTATTGGGAAACTTTGATGTTCTACTGGTTTCATCTTGTCTGCGCAACATCCCACCTTGCTCTGCTTCGCTTTTTAAGCGAATTGCCGCTGCGGTGGTCTGTGCGCAATACTATTGCTTTCTTATATGCAAGTAGAGGAGACTAGCAATGTAAATCTCGGATTAGCAGATTTTGTGCACGGTGTTTTGTTTACAAATATATACGCATGCGCACTAAGTCCCCCAGTTTTTCGGTGAATAGAGAATGTAAAAACAGAGTATTGCCTACAGGCCACCGCAACGGCAATTCGCTTAAAAAGCGAAGCAAAGCAATGTGTGATATTGCGCAGATAAGTTACATCCGATTTTGACTATTGGTATAAGTTGAGCCATTTTTATAAAATAAACTCACAAATAAAAATAAAAATCGAAGCAAGATCACGAAAAACTAATCATGTGTAGGAATTTGTAACACTTCAAATTTTTGTAGTGTGATATTCAAACAAAACAGTTGATGAATTGTTGAAAGTTTGAGGCCATTTTCAATTGTTGTACAAAGCCATACTGACTTCCCAGCAATAAACATATTTCATTTTTATTACAAAATTATTATTTTGATAACTTTAGGTGATCATATTGTAAACATTGAGAGTAATCCTAGCAAAGACCTCCTTCAAAATCATCGTTATCTTCTTCTTCTTTGGTGACGTCATCAGTATTTCCTCCACCCTGTTTCTGTTCAAAATCATCTTCAAATTGCTCGAGTTCACTTTTCCCGTTACTTGGTACTACGCCCACGTCAGTAATCTTTAAAGTCTTTGCTAATCGAGCAAACTGAAAGAAAGAAAGAAAAGAATTCGATGATACCACTAAATTAAGCATGTTCAGAAAATAAAAAGACACCGCAGGGATTTGTCCGAGATATTGAAAAACACAAAGAATTTTCCACCCATGCTTTCCCGAGCTAAAGTTTGAGGAAAGTATAAATATACAAATACAACACATTGTCAGGTTCTAGCTTAACTGAAGTTGAGAAAAGACGGTGAAACGAATGCTTTAAATCAAAGGAAACATCACAGATCGTTCCAACAAAGTTCGATTGTTTCAAATTTGTAGACAGACACAAACAGAATAGCACAACGTACTTCAGTATCCATATGCGTGATCATGGGAGCAGACTTTGTTTTATTGAGTAGTTCAGCATCGCCATCTTCGAATGATTTTAAGAATTGTTCACCATACATTGCTTCGTCACTTTCACCGTATCTGTCAACCCTAAAAAATATTCATCCAAACTTCATAGCTTAAATGTAACAATTAAAAACCTATAATACTAAGAGATGATACGAACAATCCATATACACGTGTTTCGCTTAGGGCTCATCAGTATGGCTATAGTTCCAATTTGCCTGACCAAGGAATACGTCTATAACTCGTGATGTATCGTGATCGTTCGAAATGTCCGTAGACGTAGTAATCCCTGGTTTGAAATTAATTCATATAGTGTTGGTGAAGAAAATAGTAGTTGAAGTCTTACTCGAATCCATCTTTGTAGGCTTTTTCAGCTGAAACGTAATCTCCTTCCGCTAGGTAAGCTATTATCATGCTAAGAATAATCTATGGTAAAAGGACTATACTTATTTTCTATAATATTATTTTATATTCCAATAATATGACCGAAACCTCGCGAATTTTATTGGATGGATGCAAGGTTTATTTCAAACTTACAACGAAGACCGAATTAGTTGATGGGAATTTGGGTACACCCATGAAGATAAGTTGTTGTCAATTGTAGTGGCATTGTTTACACAAGCATCGACAATTCAAAATTGTTACATGATGGTGCTTATTAAAAGATGTTTTAAGACATACGTGATAACTGATATTGACGTTGCCAAGCGACTTCATGATTGCTAGTCTCTTTTTCAAGATATCTGCTGCTTTTAAAAATCTACAATAAGAAGATATGCGAGAGTAAAACTTAATGCAACCAACTGTTAACGTAAAAAAATACTGCCCTCGAACAACTGCATTCGCAAGTCACACTGTAGATACACTATCAAAGAAGAAAGAATGCGCCGAACCTTTTTTGTTTTAATTCCATTCTGACAGCATTGTTCAAATAATCCCCTGCATCCCGAAGTTTCTCGTCTCCCTACATTAAATTAAAATAAAATAAAATAAAATAAATAACAAAAACAAATGGAAAAATTAAGTTCACCATGGTTGTACCTCGCATAAATCTGACGCTTGCAAGTACAGATCTGTTGATTTGCTTGGTAGATTTGCTTCACACATTCTAAAAGCAGAAAGAATGTTTTATGAACAGCCTTAGAGAGATAATTACAGTACGGCACTTTCTCCCGATCACCCGCCAATCGGAGTTAACCCCTCGATCGATCGATCGATGATATGTACCGCTATTGAATCCAGATCGAACCTATATTGAATCCCGATCGAACCGTATTGAAATTCTCAATCGGGTAGCTTTTCCCCGATACTGGGCTTTTCCCGAAAGGTATTTTTGGTTTGCAATTGGGAATTCGAATACTCAATTGGGTACCATCATTTTTTATCTCACGTGAATTGCCAAAAGATTTTGAACAAATTCACCATTTAAAACCCCAAGTTTACTGTAAAAAAATTGATTAGGAAAGAATTTCTTTTAACAGGATTGCACAAAATTACCCTCTTATTCTTTTTTTTACGTTAAACGTTTTAAACAATGAATTTGTTCAACATTTATTGGTGAATTAAATGGGATATAAATCATTGTCCAAATGCCCAATTGCGAACCAAAAAAACCTTTTCGGAAAAAGTCCGATGTCAGAAAGTGCCGTACTGACCGATGAAGAAAATTATTGTGGAGTACTTTAAGGGACTTACTTTCCAGCTTTTGATAATGTCAGAGCCGCTGTATCAGGTGCACCGTGTTCTCTGTATAACGAACTGTAAAAACAAAACAATGACATGTACTATATTTGAACATCAGGATTGCCTCTTCAGTTCTACAAACCTGCCATCCTTACTAAACGGCCTACCATCCTTACCAAACACCTACATAAGACCTACTTATAAAATTAGCGTCGAGAGATACGAGAACCTTCGATTTTTCGCTCAGCGCGCGGGTTTAAATAATACCAAATAGGGAGCAATTCGGTTTCGATTTCGGCCTTAAGCCTAGTTTCCATTCAACACAAGCGCATGATATTTGTGAAAGGCGGACAAAGTGCGCACGTTTTATCCGCTCGGTGTGCATCTTGTGCGTTCATAGAATTTAGCCAATCAGCGCTCACATAATGTGTAAACAAAATTTTTTATAGAAAAGACAACAAAGAGTTTCTTTTATTGGTTTTTCTATAGCTACTTTTAGATAATAGATATCAGCTGAGACTAACCTTTGAGCGTCAAACACGCAAGAGCAATGGAAATGCCACAGAGCACGAAATACAACGTGAGCACTTTCTCCGCCTGCACAAATATCGTGCGCTTGTGTTGAATGGAAACTAGGCTTTACTTTGCAGTATTATTATTACCACGTACTAAAATAACCTGCAAAATAACGATTTATCGAAGAGTATTTACCAGGCCCTTTCCATGAGAGAAACCGCTTCTTCTAAATTCTTCAAATCTGATGATATTCCTGCTGCCTGAGTTAATAATCTGAAAGTGAAAAAAAAAACGAAAATGTTACTTTAAATACCTTAAGGGAATTAATTTTTCGCGAATTTCGTGAGTTTTTGGCAAAATCGCGAAATTTAATTCTCGCGGAAATTATGAAAATGTGTAAACTCGCGAAAATTAGTTCCCTTAAGGTAGACTGTTTTCAATTATTAAGGTTTTAAAGGAAAAAATAGCTATTCTAGGGGTATTTTAAGGCTTTTACAGCAATTTAAGGCGTAAAATTTTCTTCGTTATTATCAACTCGCGAAAATTAATTCTCGCGAAATACCTTGACTCAGTCGCTTCGCGAAAATTAAATCTCGCGAAAATTAAGCGAAAATTAATTCCCTTAAGGTAAATACAAATCAGTCAGATCAGCTACTATGTCAGATCAGCTATTATACGTGATAGTATGTGGTTTTTGCATCGATTAGCCTGCGCTTACTAACTATTATTTCACGCCGCCTTGAAATCTCACTGCGACTTGAGTTCACTTCACCTCTCATGTATAATTTGCAATTTCCAAATAAATGCCACATTCGCATGCAGCGTTCTGATGCCATGTTATTGTAAATTTTTGTTTCAACTCACTCATTCCAACCCCCTCCCCCTTGCGAACACTCAGTCAATTAAGTCACTTAGTGTTCATATCTGAGGGAAAAGGAAACAGTAAAGTAAAAATGCAAATCTTAATATGCTTACTTACTTTGCTGCGTGAAACAGGCTTTTTCAGATTGTTAAAGAAAACAGTATTGTAATTGCACAAAGAACTTTATTTATAAACTATAAAATTCATAGATCGGGAAACTATAAAATTCATAGATGTGTAGATCGGGAAACAAACGGAAGTAAAGGATACGATCCCATTTTTTCTTGGATTTGAGATGCTTTGATATATGCATCCTTTGACTTCTCTGGTGATCCGGCCAACTTAAAATTTGTCGCTAAAATAAAATAAAAATGTCAAAATTAGGTTGAAATTTGAAAATTATCATAAATTCACTCCTGGTACTGTTGTCCAGCAGATATTGAGTTTAATGAGTTTCGGAACTTTCATGGTTGTCATATTCTTATCATACCTTGGGTACAGGGAATGCGTTTTACTAAGCCCATACCAACTGTTTAGTATTATTCGGAGGCTATTTCCCGACTTAAAATATTTAGTATATGGATTATTACCCGAGTTTAGGTGGAGGAATAAAATGTCGATAACTAACATGTTTTTGCCTTTTGCCCATGGATATAAATTTAGAACTCTTCATTCAATATAGTTTTTTTATAGGTTTTATAGTTAAATAGGTGTTTATTCGTCCAATTCGCAATATTAATTCCAAAATAAAAAGTAGTTTCAATTTGGTTCTCAGACATTTTTCACCACTGCGTTACAGCTTTGCTTTTGTTTGTGGTTACGTTTTTTAAAAGAGACTTTCAAACGTCGTCACCATGGGAGAATGTAGAGGGCTGTACTTACGGAATATTAACTGGTTAGGAAGGTTTGTACGAAGAAATATTGCTCCAAGCTTGCGAGGTCCTGTACGCAGATCAATATTTCAAGTACAATACCGACCAGTTAATATTCCTTTTATTAACTGGAAACTTGAAATGTTCTCCACTTGTCAAGTAGATGCCCTAGAAAACCCTATGTTTTCGAATCTTTGCATTCGAATGCATTTACGTTCAAATGTTTTGATTTGACGTTACTAACAATGTTGAGAAATGATAAATATAATGTTTTGATTGCGTTCTGAATATTCTTCTAGCTATCTCTTTAGCATTGTTGTACTTTTTTACATATTAAGGAGGCTGCCATCTTGCGTTGCTAACCCGGTTAATATAATAGCGATACAGACCGGTGAAAGTTGTAAACAAACAAAAACAAGCAAGCTCGCAAGCTCGTTCTGTACTTGGCTTCGTGCAATATTTCTTCGCACAGACTGGCAAAACAGTTATTATTGTATTAAAACCAAACAAATGGTATCACGAAAAACAATATTACCAGCTTTGGTGAATTCACTAGCCGCTGTGTCATAATCAGGTGACCATTTAAACATCGATGTTTTCAGACTAAATTTAGAAAAAAACAAATCAGAGATAAGAAGCGTGTTCAGGCTACAACATAATACGGAGTAAACTACGTTGTAAGAAATTATAACACATTATATTTAAATCAATTGTTATGCCCAGGTTGATTTTTATCCATCAATTGTTTTAACATTCTAAACTACAATTTTTAAAAGATGCAAGCAGTGCCTCCATAGATGTAACAAAAACTAATTTATTTCTGGGCACACTATATTATAGTTCTATACCAATGTATACATTACAAGAAATAGTGGCAATTTGCTTTTGTCAAATATGATTCATGATTCATGTGTACTTACGCTTTTTCAGCAGCCGCCATATTGACCAGTGCACTTTTCAATTTGGCAGACATGCTTGACTTTTTTTATATTGTATTTTTTGACCTGTACAACAAGACAAGATGAATCGTATGCAACTTCTATCAGCATGTTTTGAAATAAAACATAAGGGGACACTATGGGAGGTGGGAGTTTCAAATCAAAAAATTTGAATAATAAATCAAGTCTGGAATCTCCTTACGCTTAAACATTTGAAAGGACTTTCAACATTCAACATTCAGTTCAACAAAAAACGACAATCAGACAACCTAGATTCATAACAATTGGTCAAAATATACATAAATAAAATTACATGTTTACAAAATATTTGTATATTATCCACAATCAAAATTTTCCCGAATAAATAAAATATGAATAAAAATAAATCAATAACATGGACACAATAACCCCTCCCCGATCCTACACCCAAGAGAAAAAAGTATAAAATAAATGCATTCAGTCTGTTGTTAAACACCGTATAAATATATTGTTATTTTGTATGAAACCTTTGGATAACAATTCCGTCGTGTTCATCGGGATAGAGAAATGTTTAACCACCTTTGTTGTCTTTTTAGTAACAGGTAGCACACCACCCAATGGGTTCTCAAAACACAGTAAAACCTCAGGTCGTATTTGACTCATGATAGAAAGCCAGATCTTCACCGAGCGATCTTCCGTTTGAGTGAAAGTTAATTTCCAGTACCCCTTCTTCGATTGATCGGGGTACAACATCAACTTTGCGGTACTAAATGACCCAGATTGAAAGTGTTGCGAATGAAAGACGTGTCCCTTTTCAACAGTTTGTAGAAGGGTAGCATTCAACTGCCAAACAAATCGTCCATTTTTCAAATTCACGTTTTGTACTTTGGTCATGAGGAACTGAAACCTGGTCTCGAACGATACAGTGTGTGTAATATTCAAGTAATAATTCCTTAATAAATGCTCATAATGGGTACGAACTTTGACGAAGTCTTGAATAACAACGGCATCAATCTTTTCTTTATCGATGGTCTTATATCTTTGGGTGATATTGTGGATCAACTGTTGATATTCTATTTTTTTGCCATGAAATTCCTCATTCTCTTTCATCTCTTGAGCACTAAACTCTGCTTTCTCACGGACTGCCCAATAATTGTGACGTACTTGCTCGACTGTCGTTTCAGCATTTCGGAGTGCACGATACTCACTGAAATTGATCTCCTCGAAAATTCTCCTCCACAGTTCACTGACGGTAGGTTGAATCATATTCATCAGCAAACTAACATTGTCTACAGACAAGTCTGCGGTGGAGCGCGCATCAAATTGACTAATGTTAGCAGTAATGTCAACACGTGACTGCTCAATCAACCAATGGAAACGCCTATTCATTTCACCAAGGGTTCTATTTTGTTCGCGATAAAAGTCAGGGATGAGAAATGCTGCCTCTATTTCTTGTGATTGAAGATCGTGAAGGTGTACTTTCATATTGTAGACAAGAAAGCTCAACAAAGTTTGAAAGCCACGGCCACTTTCATTGGAGGTTTTTTCCAACTGATTCATCAGGTTCCTATCTGGTGCCTGAATATCATTATAACAGCTAGCTGGTGATTGTGGTGGATTCTCAAATGTGTAGAAAAGCTTTGCCGTCATCAAATAAATGGAAACGATGGCCACAAAGAAACACACCTTTAGGTACATGTTCTGGTTTTCACTGTCAACAAAATAACGCCTCCACCAAAACGACTTGTGATCAGCCAATTGTCGAGACTTTTTGTGGCTTTCGTGTTTGGTCGTCATACTGTTAGCACAAGTCGGACATGTTGTTTTGATGACTGGAGTAGTGGTGCATACAATGTGTTTTTCTATGGTTTCAATTTTGCAGTTTAAAGCAGACAAAGTGTCCATCATGTTTAACATCATGTTGCTTTGCAAGTTATCTTGAGTTAAGTTGTTGCCAGTGTTCTTTTTCCTCATCTGTAAAAGATTTAAAATGGTGAAAAATGAATGGTGGCTGAATAAACAAATGATACCATTCACCTTGTCTCTATTGTAATATTTAATTGAACACATTAATATTAATTTAATTAGTTTGTTCATTATGCAGGGTATCTTCAAAATTTTAACAAAGAAAACAATGTGCTTTTGCGTGGAAAAAAATCCTTATTTTTTCTTTTTCATTATGAATCCATTATACCTATAACATTTTGCACTCTCATGATTAACAAGTAATTACATTCCCTCTCGTACAATTAACAATAAATTGTCCTCGACACGTTCTGAAGATTTTTTTCATTGGAAAACTTCAAATACAGCAAAAACTATGATTCATTCTTACTGGACTTGATTCGGCTTGCATTTTCTTCCCTTGACTTGCAATGCAAACTGTTAAATGTTCCTGAGAAGAGAAAAAGGGGTAAAAAAAGTTTAACTCCCGGAACATCATTCATCGATGCCTTCATAACAAACTATTATTATTTGTAGCTAAACTTACTATGTCATTTTTCGTTCTAGTAAATTTGTTTGTCGTTAATTCTGTCATTCTGTCAAAGCTGTCATTTTTCAAAATTCTGTCGGTAAGTTGTCACTGTCACTGTCACACTATAATGGCTGATGCTCAATTCTGTCAGAATTTGTCACCAACAACTCCATCATTAAATCAGTAACATCACTTACATCAAGTTGACAAACTTCTCCCATCCAATTACAGTGATCATCATCGTTTGTACAGTAAACGGGTAGAGATAGAATCAACCGGTGAAGCATGACATTCGAAAAAGTCTGCCAAACAAATGAAAAGGAAAGCATGTTTTCATACAGTGATATATATATAATAACAAAGAAAAGTTCAATGGACTATTTGGAAAATACCATACCTGGTTCTCTCGGACAATTTCTCTGCATTGTGGGCACTGGACGTCTTTTAAACCCCTGTATCAAGGAGAAGAAATGCACGTAATAAAGACTTTTAGCGGCTGTTGTTCAAATAAACAAAATGTTTAAGACAACTTTGAATTATTCTATTTTTTGGCAGCTTAACCTGCTGTAGGATGATTTTATATGACTTACTTATTTTTGGCCTTGTATACCAGGTGCTTGTAACAATTAAAACACATTCCATGACCACATTTGAACTGTACAGGGTTTCTCATCAACTTCAAACAAATCACACAGTACAAATCAGATGAAATTTCTTGCAACACTTCTACATCATAACCTTCTTCGTACATGCTGGCCAAAATGCAAACCTTCAACTTCTTCTTTCTTCCCTCAAATGAATGGTTTTCAATCTATTTCCATATCTTAATCAGTTCATGCTAGAAACATTTAAAAATAATTATACATAGTTTGATACAGATCATACCCAAGTTTACCGTTAGAAACAATTTCGTAAGAAGGAAATAATTAGTGAAAGGAATCAGCAAAACTGTTATCTGTTGATAAGTCATCTTATGTTTAAATCAAGTTGGTATCATTTGACACAGATGGTGTAATTCAATTAAAAAAATTACTGAACTTGCTATATTTCAAGATATAACTATATCTTTATCATCAATTTGATAAAGTTAATTAGCCTTCACCTGGAAATTAAAGAATATCAAAACAAGTCTTCAATAATAATAATTATATGATATATATAAAACTATATGATTTTAAAAATAATATAAAGATCTGATGGTGTAAAATACTACAAGCGTAAACTTTATGAAATATTTTATATAAATGATATTCTTATTAGAATGTGATTATATGTTCACAAACTGTTTCCGCAGTTTAACGATTTAAAGATTACTCAAAATGCAGCTTAAAGCTAAGAAACTTTTGAGAGTTCAGATCCTGCATAAAATAGCAAGTTTTTTTAAGTATAGAAAGTTGGTTGGACGAAGTTCTTTGAACAATCAATCAATCTATATAAATTTATCAAAATTTGCTCTCCAGTATGAAAACTCAAAACGTTCAGATTAACATTAATTTCCAGCTGCATTTTGGGTGATTCTATTCATCATAGTTCAAACGACCATGGATAAACGTATAAAATCAATAAGGTTTATGTTATGTCAAAATTGTACAAAATTAATCTAAAAGTTAGGGTGTCAATGCGTAATAAATCGTTATATAGTCAAAAAAATAATAATTCTAAAAAAAATATTAATGTCCATCAATTAAAAGGAAAATAATAGAAAATTATAATGAATAACAATTCCACACTAGTTTTTCTTATGAGCCACCAGACAACGAATATA
This sequence comes from Mitrocomella polydiademata, assembly GCA_036023255.1. Taxonomy (NCBI): domain Eukaryota; kingdom Metazoa; phylum Cnidaria; class Hydrozoa; order Leptothecata; family Mitrocomidae; genus Mitrocomella; species Mitrocomella polydiademata. Next base: position 18,612 of record JAYRBV010035235.1, read on the forward strand.
AATATTCTCGCTATGAATGTATCCTCGTCCGATCAATTCAGATCTGTTCAAAGGGATGTCCAAATCGATGATGAGTTGTGACGATTTCTCCTTATTCAAGTATCGGTAAGTTTCAACGCACTGCAGGTCTTCCTCGTGGAATTGGTTCAAAATAGTGACATTCACCTGGACCTGGAAAGCAGCATCTTGTTCGTAGGTGACTTTCCACGTGTCATGTTCCAGTGATGTGCGCAACAACCAGAGTTTAGCAAATTTGAAGGAATCATACGTTTTTCCTGCTATACTAGGTACTGCTGTAAACTGCTCCGAGTAGTATCCATGTTTCTCGGGCAAGACTGGTAATAATGAACTATTCATTTTCCAAATGTAATTTCCATTCTTCAAATCAATGTTCTTAAGTTTCTCCATAATGATATTGAATCTCTTCGGGTAGGAGAGATCAGTTTTATATTGGAAGATCGCTTTTCTTATCAATTCGGTGTAGGTAGTATTTATCATTTTGTACTCGTCGCCAATTATGTTGAGGTAGTCAGCTGCCGTTTCTTTGCTTAGCCGTTCGTTCAAACGTTGGTCCATATAGGTGTTTTCTTTGAGAAGATGTTTCTTCACATCGGGGTATGAAACATCCCCAAAATCATTCAACTTTTTTTGAAGAGCAGCTAATCTTTTCCTCGTTTCATTGAACGCATTTTCAATGTTATGTACACTGGCTTTGTGGGACACATTTGTTCTCTTAGAAAACTGCAATTCCAGTAATTCACATGTTTTCATGAATGCCATTGACAACTCAATTCTCGTCAAATTCTTGACAGACAAAGAGGCAAGTGATTGCTTTTGTACCGACTGAAGTTTGTCGTAAGCTTCGTCTTTAATGTGAGCGAGGCGGAAAGATAGTTGCCCTCTAAGGTCTCTAACACTTTGCATTTCTTTAGAGAGGACAGCATCCACGTAATCAATGATTGAAGACTTCTTGTAATGCGCATCATTAAGCGACTCGTGTATATACAGGCCCAAGAACCGTAGAAACGTACTCTTTTGAGATTCTAAATCCGACTGCAACTCTTTGGACACCAAGTGCAGTTGAAAGAAGTTGTTTTGTTGCGCGTAAATCAAAGAGTTGATTTTGGTCAGTTCACTTTGAAGTTGCTCAAACGCTTTGTGTAAATTTTGTAGATCAAGCGGCTCCACCAAAGCAGAGGAGGTATCTTGCCATACCGGATTGGCCAGTAGTTGGATGCCAGATAGCAAAGATAAGGTGAATAAGAATAAAGCAAATAATTTTGTTTTACGACTGGCAGTGACACTCTTCACAAAGGAGTAAGTGAACGATTGTGGTGTCTTGTCATTAACTTTTGAATAATCCTTGTTGTCAATCTGATTAAGACGGTCGTTCAATGTAGACAACTGTTCGGTTATTTCAAGCAGCAAATCACTTTGAACGGTTTGCTGTACCCCAGATGCAACATTGGGCGACTCTTTTTTACTCTTCTTCTTCTTCAACTTCTTATGGCCACCGGATGACTTCTCAAATCTTTTCGAACAATCTTCTATGTGAGTCTGAAAAAAAGAAATTGTATTCATTACAAGAGAACAGTTCCCAGACAATATTAACCTCTATCTATTTTGGTGCCTTTTCGGAAAAAATGTTTGGTCAGGGAAAATAAGTTCATTTTCCTGACCATTTACATCCATTGTCATGATTTTCACACTTCACTTGGAATGATAGAATTAGACGATGAAGCATAACATTGGAAAAGATAATAAAGTTCTCCAAAAAATTTGCAAATTCTTTTTGTAGGTCGGTTCAAAAAATATGTTCCAGCTGAATGTACCTCAAATCTGTCCAGTTCTCCTGACCATTTACATCCATTGTCATGATTTTCACACCTCACTTGGAATGATAGAATTAGACGATGAAGCATAACATTGGAAACAACCTAAAATTTAATGTTTATTATGAAAACACAAACTGGATAGTAAAAAGAACTTTGCAACTCCTCGACGAAACAACAATTAATTTGTTTATTATTTGCTAACATTTCTATTGATAATTGCAACTGACCTGACTTTCTTTGACCACCTCCCTACATTGTGGACACTGTGTACCTGATCTAAAATAAAGTGCAATTCATTAGACAACATTTTTCAAACAACATACAGTTTGCTAAAAACAGTAAAACAGAAGAAAAAAATACAGCTCTTGTTTATAAATGTACCTGGACTACTCTATATAATAGAATACCTTAGCTTGGATCTGTTTAGTAGTACTCTGAAACAAACATAACACATTCCATGACCACATTTGAACTGTACAGGGTTTCTCATCAACTTCAAACAAATGACACAATACAAATCAGATGAAATTTCTTGCAAAACTTCTACATCGTAACCCTCAACGACCCCTGCCATTATGGCCAAGTTTTAATCATTTATGTTGTTTACATCTAAAAGAATAAGGTGTACAGTGTGCCAATCAACATAAGCAAGGAATAATATACATGTCGCAAAGAAAAATTTAAAAACAGGTTATTGGAACCATATAGACGGGTTGCGTGTGACGTCATTTGTTTATTTTTGAGCATAAATGGCCTGGAAACGATGGGCAGAAAATACACAGGTTTAGGTGAAGTTATTGTCTGATTGTTTATTTACGAGATAAGCTGGTGAATTGAAACTCAAATATGTTAAGTAATGTAAACATTGCAACCCGTCTATGAAATACAGTAGTAGTAACTGGACATTCTAAGATGTTACACATCAAAAATAATTCAGGTACATATAATAGAATAGGATTCCTGTGGATATAGAGGTATCCCAGATACTATAAACAAGGATAGCAGAATGATGACATATGTTGACATGGAACTTTTTCATTACAACATTTCCTCTTTTTATCATTTCATTTTTACAATATTTTAATCAATGATGTGTACATGTATAGCTGCAATCTAGTCTTATATAGAGCTGAAGAGTGTACGAGAAAAAACACGAAACTCAAGAGTACTAAATAATATCTAGTTAGTTTTTACTTGTCCTTTTTATAGCCAGCTCTAAAACATGCTGTTTCATAAAAAAGCTGATTTATATATATGAAGTGATTACCAAAAATGCAAATCAATAATAAAGTTACAGATATTCTCATCTATAAAAGTTCCTTAAAAAAATACCAAAACTAATTTAATTATCAAGGCTGTAAAAATACATTTCTTGGTACAACTTCAAGGATCAGTAATAAAATTGCAAATGACTTTCAGTGATTTTTCTGCCTTCAGGTTCTTTAACCTGGAACCCGACAAAACTTCAAACATTTCATAAAACCATAAAAGCGGTGGAACGCCAGCTTGAAATCCAGCAGAGTCACACATTTTAGTGAGCATATCCTTTCTCCCGCAAAATGTAAGTAGGATTTTGAAATTGAAATGTCTTTTCTCTCCATCACCAGCAGTCATTATACCAAATCGAAAGGTCTTGCTATTTTTAGAACGCCCAGGGGACATTGAAATGCGACACTTGTAACCATTCAAAGAGGTCATGAAATAAGGGCTGTAGAAATCACCTGTCACTTCACAGACTTGGTCAAAGTTTGGGATAACCCAAAAAAAACCAGCAGAAACAGGGTCTATATTTTCTATGAGTGAAACACGTGTCGTCAAATTGGCCAGTGTTTGGTTGTTAGTTTGTTGGTTCATAACATTTCCACCAGTTTTCAACCTTTGTATTTCATGTTGTTGTTCTTGACATCGTGTGGTTAGTTGAGATATTTTTCCTTCTTGCTCCTCCAATCTTTGCAAAACTTCGTGTAACAACTCACTTGTTGGATCCAACTGTATGAAAAATCAGAACTCGGTGAACAAGTTAGACATCAACAAAATTCATGTGAAGACAAATTTTCATTAAATAGTCGACAGAAAAAGCGTAAAAGTGTAAAATTACTAATTGAGTCTGAAGAACAAAATTTAAAGCATACCTGAACTGTACATATCTCTAAATGTCCATTTAACAAATTTCTGGGCATCTTCTGTGTGCAACCAGCATTTGTGCAGTTTATCATTTCAAATTCACAACTTTTTTCGTGTTTCTAGAATACATCCAAGTAAATCATCATACATTCATATCATCAACCCAACCCAGGTATTTGAACAACAAAAAACTTAGACGATGCTGAGACTGACAATTCAATGATCATCTTTTCCTCGATAAAGAAATGACATGAAATTACCTCAATATCACTTAGTTCTCCCATCCAAGCACATTCATGATTTTTACATTTGACTTTCAAGGATAGGATAATTCTGTTAATCATACTTGCAGGGACGATCTTAACGTTGGGATAAACAATAAATCATAATTAGTTCCTATCAAAATGATATAATACTAATTATGAGAATTTTAATCATTTTAAACTTAAAAAGGGATAACTGTTACTTTTATATATATAATTTACCTATTTTATTTATCTTAACTAACTAGAAAGAAGAGTAACAATATGGAAACCTAAAGAACAAGAAAAAATGATGATAACAATTGATAAACTTGAAATACCTCTTCTGAATTTATATCTTGCCTGCATTCAGGACAGGTCGCAACTTGGGCTCTAATAACAAAATAAATAAATCATCAAACTGTTTTGTACACTCTACTTGTTCAGTTACAACTGTTTTCTTACAAAAATTCATTCCCAAGAACTTATTCTAAAGTATAAAGCAGTTATCATTTTAATCCAACTGAATTTAGAGATGTTTTTTGTGTTTTTCATGAATTAACAAAAACATTTATTCAAATACTATACATTGAATAAATAGAATCTATATATTTAATGGCAAATACAGTTTTAATAATAAATATTAAAAGTAATATCTTCTTACCTTTGAGCAGCACTGTCAAATAGATTTTCATAACAAGTTTTACACATTCCATGCCCGCAACGAAATTGTACAGCATTTCGCATTATCTTTAAACAAATGTTACAAATCAGATCTGTAGGACATTCATCGATCGTTTCCACTTCGTAGCCTCCATTCCTCATTATGAATAAGGTGTGATTAGCAGTTATGATAAATATTTGGGCTAATATATTTTTATATCATCACTATGAAAAAACACCATTACAAACAAAAAAATTGTTAATGTATGGCACCTCATCTATATTTACCCTAAATAAATCGTGATCTCTAGGGCTTTAAAGAAATTTAAAGATTCGCATCCTATTATACTAGTAGTAAATAAATCAAAGTTAAAAGAATCTCATTTCTAGTAATACACAGCAATATTTTGTGTCAATAACTGTACTAGTTTTATCAAAAATCAATTCAGACATTTTCACAGTAGATTTATAAACAACAAGCATAGAGTATCCCAAACAAAGATATAATTAAAGAATATCATCATTCTGAATATATTTAGGTGTAAAGAGGTTCTTGTTGAAAAAATAGAAAAATATCTATAACCAAAGTTCTTCTAGTATTAGGTAAAATAAAAATGAATTATTATCTATAAAAATTTTCTATGAACTTGTTAAATTATTTTTAAATTTATATAAACAGATTTTAAGGTAATAGAAAAATTTACATTATATCCAAAGAAATATTTTCACAATATTTATAAACAAATGCAATCATGAGGTATGTACAAAATATTATGTTGACAATTGAATTCATTCACGATTAAGATTTCCTCATCAAAAAGTATCTAGTAGCATGTATAAAGTAGTGTGTGTTTTAGGTGTCATATTTTCATATGAAATAAAAAAAGAATAACAGAACGTTCAAACAACAATCAAACAACTTGAGCTTTAAGATGACTTGAATTTTAAGGTGACCCATGGCTGTCTTCCCGGAAAGAATATTTTGGCTTAACTTGTTGAACATTTCCAAAAAAGAACTTTTCCCGCACATGATTTTCTTTCCTTTAGAATCATTTTAATGCTAGTTAAATAAGATCTGTAAAGTCAAGAAAAGTAGAAATAGATATTTTTTAACAATAGTCAAGTTATTACGATTCAGATATGACTATAAAGTGCAGTTATTTAAATTTTGAAAACCCATAAAGGAATTTGTAGTAAACGAAAAAGATTTTAAATCAATTATAATAAGAATCAATCACCAACCGACAATCACAATTAGTTACTAAAATTATTTAATAAAAACAAATCATCCAGAGATGATTGATTATATCCTGGTGCAGGTGGATAGAAGGTCTGACTTTGATTTTGGAAATCTGAATAACTGAATTGTTCTGATGCTACGCTTTGATAGTCCTCTTTCCTAATGTGAGTGGACGTTGGCATTGATATAACATCACAACATGAATTTCCTCGATTAGTGTCTGGTTTTGATAAATGTTGAGTTTGTCCACAAGAATTAGCTTGATACTCCTGTAGACGCCTGAAAATTTCATTGTAGTCAAGTTGTTGAGGCTGCTGTTTAATGGCATGTTTAGAACGCATCAAAGAACGCTCAATGTCAGAAAGTCTTTGTTTCATTGATTTGATTTCTTGTTCAAGTCTTTTATTCTTGGTCCTGTCATTTGATAGTTGATTTTTTAATGAGTTAATTTCCATATTTTGATCATTCAGTTTATTTGTCAGTTCTCTAATGGATACACAGTTTTCATTTGTCACCTACCAAAATAGATTTGAAAAGTTAAAAGAAGATTACTCTCATCAACCCAGTATAAATTACGAATAATAAAAAACGATTTTTCCATATGTTTGCACTGGTTTCAGAAAATACTCTTTTGAAATTTAACTGCTGTCATTGATGGTATTGAAAGATTATTTTCTTCACATCTTTTTACACTACAAAGAAAAAATTCTGACAGAAGGTTGGCAAGAGCTGTCAGACCTTAATACAAATAAACACCAGGTACCTTTGCATTGCATTCTGGTAAATGCTGATGAAGCAATCTCCTTTCTATTTTGGCATTACAATGTTTGTTCAAGCAATTTATTTTTGCATACTCGCAAAGATGATCCTAAAAAATAGAATATTATTTTTGTAACTATTCTCATTTCTACAACATCATAGAAGGTTTATAATGTGACAGAACCTTCGAAGTCAACGCCAATGTCAACATCCAAAATCTAAAGAGCACCTCTTACCTTATACATTAGCTTTTATATTCTACTTTTTATTTAATTTCAAGTATTTTACTGATATTGTGAACCCGTAAAGAATTATTGAAATAATAATGAATAAAAACAAGTCAATCATAAGGAAAGTACATACCTTCATGTTGCTGAGATCTGAGGTCCAACTACATCCTATATCTACATTTGAGCATTTCACTTTTAGTGATAAAATCAACCTATTCAACATGACATTAGTCACCACCTGAAAGAAAATAACAATAGAAATTTAAAAAAGTAAATTTGTAGGACTCAGAACTTCATATTCAGTGTGGTCGTGTATTTTTCTATTTAAAACCCTGGCCGCTGAATAAAAAAAAATTCAAAAAAATTTCAAAAAATTTCAAAAATAACAATAATTACTCAGTTACTGTAATTTTCTAAGAAAGACAAAAAGATTTGAATACTCAAGTAAGCCAGTATTTTGAGCAATTTCATTTATAAAACTACATGGTGACACCACTGTGTCACTAAAAAAAAATACCAAATAAAATCCAGAATAGAAGAAATGTAAAACTCACTAAATAATCTGTAATTTCAGCACGACACTGTGGGCATTTAACTTCCTTGAAACTGTAAAAATTATTGAAAGAATATCGAAATTACTGGTAAATATGATCCCGATTTTGTAAATAGAACGCTGGAAAATAAATATCTTCTTAAATTAAAAAACCTAACATTGTTACTAAGGGAGGTGATGATGAACAAAAATAAACCCTCAGACACTCACTTTAGTTGACATGATCTTTTCAGATTTTTATAACAGCTGCTACACATACCATGACCACATGTAAATTGAACTGGTTCCTTCATCAACTTCATACATATCATACAAAACAACTCAGATGGTGCTTCAATGACTGGGCAAACATCATAACCACCATCTCCATCATACATCTCCATTTTGGCAAGTTTGTTGGTAAGTGATTATTAATCCCTCTAAAAGTTTTTTGAAATCTCTAAAAAAAATCATTGAAATAATTATGCTTATATGCAAACCAGTTGCTCTATTATGCAGCGGAGTAATGTTTTGTGTACGCTGGCTTCTGATTAAGAAATAAATTGTGAAAAGAAAAATAGAATGACTCAAGATAAATCAAGTCTAAAAGAAAAACTTGTTCTTATGATGTACTTGTAACATTACATGGTGACAATCTATTGTTTAAACCTATTGTACCAAAGAAAATTGTTATACAGAAAAAGTATATATACTTAAAAAGGCAAGGTAGGGATGAATTAAGCTTCGCAATTCAGCAAAATTATTATTACAAAAGATCTTTTTTATATATACAGTGCTTTAGAAGGAAACAACGTCTTAAACATTTCAAATTTTAATTGCAAACTAGTTATTTTGCTTTGCAATGTATAAAAAGAATTGCCTCGTGGATACACTCAGTTGCTTCAAAAGCAAAAGAATCTTTGTTTGAGAACTTGTGCCCTGATAGACTTTTATTTTTGCTGACTACTAAAAATATACTAAAAATTACTTTTTGTGGGTGTTTAAAATTTTTGAATATCCAAATATTTCATTTGATGTGAATTTTTGGAAAAGAAGACATCATACTTCTAGGGACAAAACGTTAATAAAGCTAATATTATTTCAATCCCCAAAGATCCAGAAAATATAAATTTAAATGAGGATTTGGATAAAAAAAAAAAATTCAAAAAATGCATATAAAAACATAGTGGTTTAAGTGGTATAAAAGGAATGATCACATAAAATTGCTTCATTAAAAAATTTAAAAAAAGTTAATAAGGGTTTTAAAGAGTCACTAAAAAAAGTGACGGAGTGGTCAAAAGAATTCTGTTGTACTTTAAAGGAAGAAACTTTCGCGGGAAGAAACTTTTGCAATATGAAGTAGTACAATTTTCTGGTTATTGGTTCAAAAACCACCTTTATGCTATGAAATTTAGGCTTATGATTAGGTGGTCCGCAAAAGTTTCTTCCCGCGAAATACCCTAAAACCGGTCATCCGCGAAATACAAAAATTTCGCGGTTGGACTGATACCGCAAAAGTTTCTTCCTTTAAAGTATATAATGAAACATTTTAAATACCACTTCTTAACGTTTCAAAATCTTTTATAAAGGATAAAGTTTGCATTAGACTTGGATTTGTCCAATGATCTTCTATATGGCAGCCAACATGGTTTAAATACTTGAAAGAAATGCTTCCTGAATTGTGCACTTTGAAAGCTATACAAAATAGGGTTTAATAATGCATTGGAATAACGCATTAAAACTGTCACTTGAAAAATAGGTCCATTCATTTGAAGTTCCTTGTAAGGGACAAATTCAAAGATGAAGTAAACAATTTCATTTGGCAGAATGCATATAAGAAAAACAATAACAACTGTTCGCATCGTCCATATAGAATTTTCTTTACTCTTCATTCTTGGATCTTTTAATAACTTGTTTCCAGTCCTTTGTTGCTCAGCTGATGGTGTGGTAGAGAGTAATAGTTCATAATTCATTTTTGAAAAATATCGGCTGATTTGATAAAATGTAAACAAAAATATGAAAGCCGGGATAAGGCATTCTAACACAAACGAACACAGATGGAAAACAAGGGGCAAAATCCTATCACCAGTTTTCTTATAAGCACAAAAATTTCCAGATGTGGAGTTCTGCTTATTGTAGTAGATAGAGTAAACAGTTGGTAACTGATTAAACACTGACAAACAAACAATGAAAAGAATCACAAGCAATGTTTGATACAGTGGAGGTCTTGTAAGGGTTGAAAAGGGATACAATATTGCTTTTCTCCTTTCTAAGCAAATTGCAACCAACAGGTAAACAGATATAGCCAGTAAAGTAAATGGTAACAGCCCTCCAATAAGAAATTTACATATTATGTTTCCTTTGTTGCCATTTGGGGGGTCATAAATATCTGTGCGGAAAACATAATCTGGAACGGCTAAGAGTGACGTCATCAAATCTACAACAGCTAGCACAAATATATATACATTGAAAGGCGATTTCCTTGAAACAGATTTACTCTTACAGAGGACAATCAAAACAATAACATTTCCGATTCCACCAAAGAAAAGAATCGATCCACACCAAATTACTTCCCATGTTCTGATTTGGAAATCACTATTTTCATTAGACATAATTGTATATATATGTTTACTAACAATGACATTACCAATGATGCAACTATAAATAAAGGAATAAATTGTTCTAGACATAAAACATCAAATTTTAACACAAATAATTCACAAAGATTTCACTTAAATTACTAGGCTAGAGCCCTTTTAAAAGGTTGCTAGATGAATAAATTATATCTTTTGTAGTTTCTTATAGACAATAAAAGCATGGTTATTTCATTTTCATAATGTAATATACAATATATATAACTTATAACTTTTGATGCAGTTAAAAATATTAATTTCACAAATAAAATTCTGTGTGTAAGCCTTTAAATAAGATATCAACAAACATGTATTTTAATAGATATGGGAGCATTCTAAAATCTCATCAAACACTCTTTTCTTTTTGTTCGTCCAACAAATCGGACTTCCTAATCTCCTGCTTTGCTTTTTGCATTAAAGACATCAGATCTTTTCCCTCCTCAGTTTGATCTTGTTCTTGTCTGTCTGGAATTGTACTGCTCTCATCGCTATTATTAGAACTCTTTTTACTGTCATTATTCAAAGCATTTCTGTATTGTGCAGCTAGCTCTGGATTCTCTTGTTCCCATTTTTGTGCTGTGTTTTCTTTCAGCCAGTCACTATTTTGTACTCCTGACATGAAAGTCTTTATCAAGTCATCTAATCCATTAGTATTAATACTGTCAGCATTACTTGAAGCCATATTTCTCTATCAATGATGTAATCAGTTAAAAAGCTCTAAACAACATTTTAAAACCACAATATAGACATCAAATTATATTCTGTGAAAATTCTTCAAGCAGAGCTTATTATCCTTAATAATAATATCATTAATACTAAGAATACTACACAAATGATAGATAGTGAGATGAAATAATATGAGCTTAAAAGTGCGAGCATGAACTATTCAAATTAACATTTATTGAATTATGAGAACATGTTATTATTGTAAAGAATAACATCACCATGGCAATTTCTACTTATGAGAGCATTAACAAGGCATGGCATGTTTATAGGAAAATAACACTTGCAGTAACCTTATCTTCAAAAAGTAGAAAATTATTTTGAAAAGTGCCAAGAAGTAAATTAGAAAATAATTACAAGCAAAAAGCTACTTAACAAATCTTAAAATAGACAGTCATCATTCTTTAATTAATTATAATGACTACTTATTAAGGGGTTTCCACTGAGCAACACAATGCATGTGGCTTTATGCATTTTGATAATAAATAGACCTTTTTAAAATTATCCCGTCTAAATCATAGAGTGTATGCATGTAACAACAATATGCCCTCATTGTCAATAATGCAAATAATTCATAACAAAAATGAAGGATAAGTAAAGAATCCAAGCAAGTTTCACTTTTGATACACCGTCCAAAACACCAAAATAAACATCTTCTGTTAACAGCAAGATAGATAGTAGTTTTATAAATAGTTTTATATAACATAAAAAGAGAGAGATTATGTATTTGTTTAAGTCATATTTTAATTCACTATATATACAGTCTAGCTGTACATAATTCATGTAATTTAGAATACTTATAAAGTATAGTTTACTCTGCTATGGGCCACATATAGGTTATTTGGATCACCTAAGTCCTGAAATCCAATAGGACCAATTTCACAGTCTGCACATATCAAGTATTTGATATTTTCAAGTGTCTTTGTGAAACCAACATTTTCAAATGTAAACATATCCTTAACCAACCAGAATTTTTCTAACGTCTCCACTTGATCAACGAGACTCTTTCCATCTTCGTCTTTGCCTTTCATGAAAGGTAAATCATACTAAAAAAAAAAAAAAAAATGAGATGAAAAACTCCAGGCTAGTTCACCTAAAAAGATCATGAAAATTTGTCCGTAAACCAGAAAAATACCCACAAAAAAATCTTTCTCCTCTATTGTAGAATTTTTTAGAGATTATGTTACTTTAAGGAACCCTTAAGGATAGGGATTTTTTCAAGCATTTTTTACCACCGTTATACATCACTCACTTATTTCTACGTTAAAGGAATTTTTAAAGAAAGTAACCTGGTATATATTTCTAAATTAAGTTTATCGTTTGATTAAATGCTCATTAAATAATTGGCTAGCATTATGTTGGTAACAAAACATTATAATATATCGTTATTATGTACATGTGTGTTTTTCAAGCGATCTAGAGAAGGTGCAATGTTAAAGGTTTTCTGGCCCCTTAGCCCCTACCATGGGGGACCTTCGGGTGATACTAATCTAAGTGTTCAGTAAACTCAATCCACAAAAACGGTGGTAAAGGTTAGTGCTTGGTATAATTCCTGAAGGACTACTCTAAAATGGCGTATAATATATGTCTATAGATAGTTTAAGTATATATGGGAGGCCAAGAAAAAATGCTTTGTTCCGGAAATCAGCCAGGTGAAATTTATTACCCAGTCGCTGTTTCTAAATAACTTATGCATGTATTCCTACTGTACTTGTTTGTGTACAAAATTGATTTTTACGGCTCCAAAATTGTTTAGGCAAAAAATAAATAATCCAATAACCTTCTGGAAACAAAGATATGTTTTGTTTGGCCTGACTCCTCATTCTTGACTTTTTGTTGTGATATGTTGCATCCAAAACATTTAAAGCCTCTCAAAAAATCTAGAATAACCCACCGAGATACATGACATGGAGCAACAACTTCAGATTTTTATGATTGTGTCTATTCAAAATGCTTTTGTTTGTATTTAATTATAGGTCATAAAAATACAGA
>JAYRBV010035346.1:0-19668 GCA_036023255.1 Mitrocomella polydiademata
GATTTTTCAATTAGCTTTCTTTATTACTTGTACGGGGTGAACGGGGAACCTAAATTCTATAATTATAACTTTGTGCAATGTGCATTGCAGGCAAGGCGATGAAATAAATCGCGCTTGCCGATTGATTACATCATTCCCAAAATTATAGCGGGTTTCGCATAGTGGAAAAAAGCCGCGTGGGAATGTGAAGTAAGGATATGGTTAATTAGACTCTGAACACCTGTACAGCTCCCGTACATCCGGGAACTTTACGGGGGTCGCCCAGGGTCGTGCCCATCCAATTGACAGCTTGTCGTGTATATAGACAACTTTCATATCGCGTGTCCATATTGGATATTAGACGTGAAAGGGGACAAACAAATTTTCCTACACAACAGCCCATCAGTACGATCACAAATAACAAACCACACACTCCACCTCTCTGTACTGTTACACTAACTAAATCTCCGTATCACCTTTGGCATAAAACACGGATGTAGGAGAGTGAAGCTGTTTGTGCCGTCACAAGTAGATTATCGTTTCCGTACATTTGTTTGTTTGTCCTCTTTTCAGCTGAAATCAAATAGATAGGACGCGTGTTATGAAAGTTGTCTGTTCATCAACACGTGTAGATTATACTTAAATTATACGTTATAAAACATTCTTTTTTTTGGTCTGTACGTCAGCAAAGTTCTTTACACAAAACTGTTTTTTCTATGATCTTCAAATCAGACAACAGGCCAGTCAAACCATCTGTTCTGAATAATGAAGTTTAATCAAATTTGCCCATAGCGCATAGCCATACTATATTGTTGTTGGTGGTTTGACGTGGTTTGTTGATATGTGCTGTTAAATTTTGCCAATATCCTTTTTTGACTGATGTAGAGTTAGACATTTAACAAATTAAATAATTTTCAATATTGTGTATTTTTTTGTTGAAAATTTACAAATACTTGCTTCTGAAGACAATACGTACGTAAAAGAAAAAAAATTATACAAAATGTTTTTAACACTACTATTTTTATATCCTATAGTTAAAAAATAACAGAAAAAAAGCCACATTGAATTCTACTTGCTGACAAACATGTATATACGAAAAAAACGTACAAAATAAAATATATATATTGAAAGAAATATTAAATTTTTTCTCAGGTTCGGCAAAATACTTTGAAATACTTTGACATAGAAAGCACTCTTGTGTTTGTGGTTTGTGTTAAGAGAAGTTTTTTTAACAATTTGAAAACGGCATAGCGTTGGAAAGTATTTTTTCTTCTTTTCAGAGAAGCTATAAAGGCTCTGCCAACAAGATTTTCACAGGTCAAATTGCTGACCTTTTGGAAAATCTTTTCGGTATGACAAACCCGAATATCAAAATTCCGATCTCATGACAGACTAACTAGCCCTAAGGTTTCGATCACTTTGTGTTAGGTTAGTCTTATAAATATTCCTTATAAAAAAAAAACGAAAAATATATACAAATCTTTAACAAACAGAATAAATTCTGAATAATATTTCTACTAGCGTTTCCCCTGTTTTACGAAAGGCTACAACTTCAGAAATTGTACATCAATAAAAAGCCTCATTTTTCTGTTATTTTCATTTCAAAAGTCAATAAGGTTTCCAGAACAATTTGTTAGAATTCGGTCGGAAAGTATTTCTCATTTTTTGTCTCGTGTAAAATGTCACCTTGATTAAGGTCTTCATTCATCCCTATCTATATATTCGTGTAGCCCATTACACGAGCCATTCTTTATACAAGCCACTTGCACCGGCACTGTTGCTACGGCGAAGTGCTGGCGGCACACGAGGCTCTTCAAAATCCGTCACATTGTCCATAACACTCCGACTTCTGAGTGTCGGAGGATCGACGGGTAATTCGTCGTCGTCTAGTTCGTAATTCTCAGTGTCTGTGTTATTGTTAATCATGCTGTTACGCGATTTTGTGCTCTTGAACTCGTTTAAGAGTTGAGCGCATCTTTCGGATTTCTCCCGATCAGAGTACCTGTCTTTACCGACACTCGTGTCTGTTAAATAACCTGTATCAACGGCTGGTGGCGGAAACGCCCTCGGGTTTGAATAAGCTCTAGGTGGAGGTGGCATCATGCCTTTAGTATTCAAGTCACTTTCAATAGAGTCGTCTAAGCTGACACCAAGTTGTCGTCCCATGTCGAGTAAATGGTCATACATCTCTTCGCTATCCGTGACGTCGTTTTTCTCTGACAATCTTTCGATGTCGTGGAGTGCCATATTGTAGGGTGGTGGCTGCATTGGTCGGATTCCTGAGTGACTACTGCGCACCGAATCATCCTCGGATAAATAATGGTTGGGGACAGTATCGTATCCTGAACCAAGACGCGTCGCATGGCGTTGGGAAGGAGGCTGGTATCTACCACGACCTCCTTTATAATCGAGCGGTGAGCTTCTGGTTGAGATGTCGCTAGCGTAGCCGTGATCTCTACGTTGGTGGATACCGGTATCCGTATTATAACCGGTAGAGTAAGGTGGAAGTCGTCCGGACATGGGATTTTTCAAGTCTTGTATAGACTCTGAGTCGGACGTTGAGTTGCTACCATCGCCGTATCCACTGGACTTGGACCGTCTATTTTCGACCTTATCAGCTACGTTTTTGGGCGTCATTACGCGTTCACTTTCAGTGGCCGAATTTTCCGATGACACGTCGTTGATGTCTTTCATCAAGTTTACCATGCCGCCGTTCTCCATCATATTTTTGTCGGCTTCTGTCTTCTCCTCAGACGACAAACGCACACGACCGTCTTTCGACGTGCTGCCGTCACGACAAAACTGATCGTAAGAGTCTTTGAACTTTTGTCGCTTGAGAGTTGGATACTGTTCTTGTTGTTTCAGCTCACCGACGGCATCTTTTTCGTTGTCGCTTAAATCGTAATCCTCTTCGTCTAACATGTCGGAGGGGTCAATGGAAGACCCATTGTCAGAAGTCAACAAAAGTGAAGGCGATGAATTGCTCTTGTACAGACCACCGCTACCAGTTTTCTTTTGATTTTTTTCTTTTCTCTTCTTTTCGCGTTTGGCTTTCTGTTCATGCGTACCTAACGTCATGTATCTCTTGTTGCTACACGTGCACAGCTCTTTCTCCTCTTCGTAGCGTTGCAAAAGGAAATAAACCGGATCTTTACTCTTTCCGCCTGTTGGACCGCCGTTATTTGTATACTGACCGAGTTTGAGTGCCGGACATTGTCGCAAGTGGTAGTGGCGTGGGGAGTCTTGCTCTAACAAAACCACTTTGGCGTCATCAGTTTCATCCTCGTCATCTTCACTGTAAACAGCCTCGATTGCATGCTCCATATGAACACCACTGTTAAAGAAGATAAGAACAAAATTAGTTAACCAATCAAACTGGATGAATAAATGATTTACCTGAAGGTCCAATATAGATTGTGAAATAAAAAGTTTCATAACTAACATATACTTACTTTTCTTTCGTGAATGCGATATGTTCATTTTTGGAAGCTAAAAACAAAAAATGGTATATGATGTTAGGTAAATAGATTTTCTACGGATTTGGCCACTGTTAACGAATCTCGCTATCTGATCATTTCAGTATACAGTATGTAAGGGTAATATTCATTTCATGTTGGATAAGCTTATTGAAAATTCAAATGCTACCAGGATGCAGGTAAAATGCCTCTACAAAAAGGGCATCTTGGTCACCAAGGGTTACTGCTTACCTGAGTACCGCTGGTTCTTTCGTTTCCTGCAGAAGCAATAGATGCTGACAACCAATAGAATGACAAACGCACCAAAGATGGCGCCGAGTACAATGGGAGCAATCTTGGTTTCGCCATCATCTCCAGATTTGGGAACTGAATTTGGTTTCTCTGTAGGAAAAAACAAAAAGATAGAGGATAAAATACGGTACACTTAATTGGAGAGAACTTGAAAATATGAAATCCTCATCCAAAATTTACCTGACATTTTCCTCAACTATATTGTTTTACCGAAAATAACACTCCGTGTTATCTGAGTAGGGATTGTTGATAAACCTTCGTGCAACTCCACCAAAATATTTATATCTCACGCAAATTCTAATTCCAACATACGAAGAGAAACTTTCTCTTTTTTTATTTTCACGCTTATATCAAAAGGAATGCGACGAGCTCTTTAATTCTTTATATTTTGTAATATATATCCTATTTTACCCTTTTTTTTTCTATATTCTATAAAAATCTTCTAAAAACTAGCTTATGGCTGTACCAAACGTAATGGAACTTGTCGTACTTTATTTCTTCCACCAACTCAATAATTTATGTCGTCTATTGAAAAGATGTGAAAAGTAATTTCACAGTGAGAAGTAAACGTTTACAAATGATCTCCTCCGCTGCTTTTTTCACTAACACGAGATACATTAGAAACCACTGTACATGTTTGCGGCCCAAGTACACGCGGAGGAGAATTCCTTTAAAACTACACAATATTGTGAATCAATTATAGATATTAAAGCTCTTTTGAAAACAAGCCAACCAAGTAATACCGCCTTCATATGACAAAATGGTAGAGAGCTGTCTCCTCTATTTGCAAACAAGGAAAGGCTACACATTATTTGCAAAGAAACTTAACCCGGGGGTGTATCATAAATTGACAATATTTAATGATATAACAAGGGCACTTCTTATTTAAGAGTTGTTAACCCAGCAGCAAAAAATATTCGAAGCTATATGGACCGTTTCCCTGTAACGTTGATTGGTCGCGTATCAATTTTTGATTGTGCTATGCAACATTGTGTAAGGGGAAGGGTTTTTCTTAGATTGTAGATACAGTTGAAGAAACTTTACGTACCAGTAATAATGAATGTGGGTGTATTGGCATCACTTCGAACGCCATTCGAACTCTCAGCCACAACTTGAAATTCCAAATCGTCCACTTGACCTCCACTGTTCAAATCTTCAGGTTTTACCGTCAACGCTTTGAGCGGATCTCCGGATGACAGAGAACGCCGACGGCGCCGTTGGTTTTTGATGGCACTTGCATGAGGAATGTAATCAATCCACTGGTGCTCAGACCCCTTTCGACGATATTGAGCAACAATTCTTGCCATGGGGGGACGGCCAGGTACGACCCTCTGCTTCCATGTCAGGATATACCCTGCCTTGGTCATGTTTACAGTCACGTTAAAGGGAGGGAACGGCTTATCTAATGAGGAAAATAAAAGTAATAAGATAATGAGACCTCACTCATCTTCGAAATTGATTTTGAATATTAAGATTGTTATATAGATAATGATTCCCAGCCGTAGGTTGTGAAACGTTATGTTATAGCTGTAAATACGATGTTCAAATGGACAAATGAATTCACTATATTATGAGAAACTACGTGGACTGAAATCAAGTAAAGAACGTGAAATTAATTTTATTGGCACCAAGTAAAATGAGAATATTTTAAGTGAAGAATAAACTGGATTACAATGAAAAGGGTCTTACCAACGATGTAAGCATTTCTTGTTCCACTGACCAACTCCTTTCTCTCAGGTAAGAGTACGATCTTCACTACAACACTAAAAGGACTTGCTCCAAGTTGGTTCACCGCGCGGATACTGAAGAAATACGTGACTTTTTCGTTGACCGGCATTTTGCTAAACAATTTCGACAGTTCAAATTTGTGCTCTTCCAAATCCTTTGTTACGTCACTTTTGATACCAGTGATTGACTTCCAGGAGAAATCATCCTCTTTGGCAGTTCTGCCCCATATTTCGAAAGTCTGCTCAGATCCACCATCGAAAGAGCGTTGCCATCGTGCGAACACATGCAATTCCTTGGATATGCTGATGCTAGGAAGTTTGGGAGTTCCAGGTTTACCTGAAAACAAAAAGAAAGTCATTTTGTAAACTTTGAACTGCTTTTATGGAGTCGCGTCATCACGAGCGAATTGTTTCTGTGTATGCTAGATATGGATACAAAGTCGAAACAGACAAAAACAACAGACTATAAAAAGACTAAAGCTAAAATTGAGCTAAAAACGTGCTCAAATCTGAAAAAGACAACAACGTGAAAATAGAGGGACACATAATGTAGAAAGAAATATTTATATCTACCAATCAGTATTTCAAAACAAACGGAAAAGTGACTTAAATAAAGAAGAGTTTATACCTTTGACAACGAGCTTGATGGAGCGTGATAGGGTTCCCGCTTTGGAGCTGACCACACAGTCGTACGTGCCCGCATCCGTTCCGCTGACAAATGTGATACCCAAAGAACCAACGGACGACATACGAATCCGCCCTCCTTTTTTCAGTTCCACGTCATTGTGATGCCAGGTTACGGTGGGAGTTGGAATACCAGTGGCTGTACAATCAAGTGTCGCATTTTGGCCTTCCATTTCCACGTTGTCTCCTTTGATTGGATCGTTGAAGAATGTGGGAGGTACTATAACAAAACAAAATATGTTTAAAGTTATGTGTGGAAACCACACGTATTTAGGTTGGATATATCGCTAAGTCTAAACAAACCAATAAAAAAATATTACAGAGAAACAGTGAAAAAAAAAGAAATATTCAAATGAATAAGAAGTACGTACACAATACGATAAGCTCTGTTTGTTTTTGTTGTCCGTCTCCGAGCTCATTGAACGGCGCACAAGTGTAATTCTTTCTGTCCGCTGTTCCAACATTGCGGATGAGTAGCGAACCATTACCTGCAACTGTATATCTGTTCACGTTCTTGATGCGTTCTCCGTTTGGGAACAGCCAACGGAAAGTAACACCCGGGTTGCCGGTTGCGGTACAAGGTAATGCAACATTTGTGCCAACTTCAACCTCTACTTTCGGGTCGATGTTGAAAATCACAGGCAGATCTAAATACAAACAACATCATTGTTATGATTAGTACTACTGTACGTCAGAATAGAAGAACAACCTACGATAATTTACTTCGATGTTCATATTGACGAACTTTAGTTAAGGATATCCCTAGGTAAGTATTCCTTTGGGACTTAAAAACAAAAGTTGATTCTAGAAGGCCCATCTTGTGGTGCAAAATATTTACGATGAGGATTTTATTAGACAAAGATTTCGGTTAAAAGAATGATGAAGGTAACAAAAAACAGACACACAAGTAATAAAAACTTACATCGAACGTTGAGAAACATTGTCCTAGTAATGGTAACAGCTTCCCCCTCTCGCTTCGTGTCCACCTTGCATTCGTACAATCCCAAGTCTTGTCTTTTCACTGGATTCAAAATCAAAGTTCCATTCACGTTGATTTGTGCCCGGTTACGTTGTTCTGTGAGTACGTTCCGGCCATTCTTCATCCACGTGATACTATCTCCCGTCCGGGCAACCACCTTTCCGCATGGTAAGAAAGCCTGTTTGTTCTCAACGACCGCTTCATAGTTTTCTGGCTTCACCGCAGCTAATGTAAGGAAGAGGAACAGGCTAATTGAAAACAGGTGCCACATGTTATTTTTGCATTCGAACTTTTTGCAACATTAAAAGCAGGGAATATTCTAATATTTTATCTAAGAAGAAATCCTAGATATTTTCCACTGGTACACGTTATGTTTGTATATATATTTTTGTGCTAAATAGGAAAAACAGCATGAATTATTAGGCAGGTTACTACAATACACACAATAATGAGTATTTCACAGAACAAAATATGAAAAGTAGATCAAGCCTAAAAGGTGTCTCAAAATAAATGAATAGGATTTCTGAGACACCCTGTAGCAATACAACTATTCTTGTTGACCATGGGAAGAAGACAAACCGAGTAATAATGAGAGATGGGAAAGTTCGAAAAAGTCGTAGAGGGGCGTACAGGGGAAGGGAACTCACTCACCATATGTTACGACGAAAACAAAGAGCCAGAAGAGTAGGATGCAAGAAACCGACATCTCCCCAGAGTATCAAGACGATCAAACAACAAAATATCGAGGTTAGTTGGAAGCATGTAGACGAAGTAGTAGTGTAGTAAAGGATTTACAGTTAGTTTTACTACGAAGCGATACTTTTCTACGAACCACCAACACAACAAAACAGTTTCAACAAAACAAAACAGTTGCTTTATCAAAAGAACGGTTAAAGACGGCAAAGCCAAACGAATTTTGTTAAACACAACACAACCATGTTCGATGATGAAACAAAAGCAAGATTTACTACTTTAAAGACGGCAGCCTGATCCTTCAAATCCTTTCCCATTCAATTAAGAATTTCCTAATTGGAGGCAAGTGGAAGTCAAGTTGTCCTACAATCACTAAGCAATTACCGGACACGAAATGCACTAGTTCCCTAATTATGAAGTGCTGATACCTATAATTAAATCAAACCATTGTTCAGGCTGTAATTAATTAAAGGATGAGGATGAGTAGATAAAATATATTCCTGCGTCTTATAAACAGAAGATCCGACAGTTAAAATTAGTTTTTTCCTTTTAGTTCATCTTGCACAATGTAATATAATGGTTGGTATGTTTGTTTATATTTGAAGGACACATTGCCAAAATGAGAAGCTTGCTTGCTGATGGACAATATTTCAACCTGAAAGTACACTAGTAAGTTTTTTTCTTCTTTTCGCCCATATGTTTTTATTGGTTAATAACTGTGGGTCTAGAACGTACAGTGTGGCTCAGAAGAAAGAATGGCAACCTGTATTTTCAAGGCGCCATACTGGGGAAAAAAAAGGGGGGGATCACGAGACAATTTATAAGGATAGTAAGAAACTTGTAAGAACAAAGAACAACAACTTGAGGCGAAGGCAAAACGAAATGATTAGCCCTAAGGTGGTGTATTACATGGGCTATTATCGCAAAATTAATGTACTGATGAGTTAATTAGCTATTAGGTAATAAAGCTGGCATAACAAATTAATAAAGTGGTTAGATCGGAGCCAGCCAGGTGTTTGTTTAGGAATAACACTTTGGGATGAGGTAAGGTGTGTTGGAGTATTTTCTAATGATACGGCACGCCGTGCAAAACACTCCTCCACATTAAGCTGTATGAAGGGAAGAGTTGAAAACGAAATTATCAACGAGATCACGCTCAAACGCAATCAATCAATCATAATTTCAATGGGAATTTCAGATCGGAGTTTTAATCCAAAGACTACGTATCCCTGGCGACTAGCTCTGCCCAAAATCTTGTTAACTGTATCAAACAAGTTAGATGTATTCGTGTGAAAATAACACGCGACCGCAACATAGAATGAGAAGATGAGATGCAGTGGTAATTTTGTGAGAGGAATCACATTGTTTGATAGATAAGCTGCTTATGATTAAGAAATTGGCTACTGTTCAACATCAAACAGCTAGCCATACATATCGTAAAATGGAACTTCATTGAATATAGCTTTTGGACCCCTGGTTTAACTGGTGTGGTAGTACATAATTACGCAGACAAGGTAAGAAAGGAGCGGATTAGAGGGAAATAAAACTTAAAGGTACGTCGCAGAGTTTCATGTGTGACATTACTACATCAAAATTTAATGTCTATCTGTCTGTCCTCAAGCAAGCGTACGAATGCAGTAAATCGACAATTAGCCTCCAGGCGCACTGTCTCCTGCGCGATTGTTATACGTGTTTTAAGATGCTTAACCCATAAGCCAGTCTAGCGTCGTCGACAATCGACAAAGATAGGATGTAACGATCACTTGGAAAAAAAGAAACCTTCAAATTCTGTACATGGTCAGAAAATAATTATGATAAAGTTTGTAAATAAAATCCCAATATAATTCAAGAGTTTAAAATAAAATATCTAGCGTGAAGAGAATAAGAAAGTGAAATCAGTAATCACAGTAGCCTTGCCAATAAAATACAACATTGATCCCACTTTATATGTTACATGGCTGAATATAAAATCAGCTTAAAAACTAGTGATTATTTTTTATCAATCTATATAAAACAACGGTTAAAGTCAAAACACATGTTAAGTGACGATATACAGCGCGCACGATGTAAATCAAATTGCCATTCCTTTCACATTCATAGAGTACAAATTGGATATGAAAAGGGTGCGAGAATTTCGCTAGTTCGTGAGACCATGCGAAAAAGAAACGGACAAAAGCACGAAAAGAAAACAAGAAAAAGTAAATTTATAATTTCCGAATGGAGATAAAATGTATCTCTATCCGGTTACTTTTCATAATGCGGATGTCATACCCGGACTTAAGAAAACAAAACTTTAAGATTCAAAACAAAAAAAAATACAGTAAGAGAATCAATTAGAAACAGGTAAAGCGAAAAACGGAAAAACAAAGAAAGACGCAAACAGTCTAAAACAAGACTACAGAAACCCAACCAACAATAATACGAGATAGGAAACGAGGCGGCGATATAGAACGAGAAGTGAGGGCGGAAGGTGGAAAAGAACAGGGTGGGTTAAAAAATAATGTATGAATACCTACATTTCTTACACCGCAGTGCTGGAGCAAAACAAATCAATAAAACTGAACCAACGCCAAAAAGGCTAAACACATTCTTCATCGTTAATGTAATTCCACAAGTTTGTATCTCCTGTCCAGTAGTAGTGTACTAAGAATTATGACGTCATCAGTATTTATGTAAAGTCTTTTGTCTGGTCGGTCAGTAAAAATCAAGGCTAGATGTTTGTCCTTGTATTTTATCAATAATTTGTATTTTTTGTTAAATAATATCTCTGTAAACAAGCGCAATAGTAAACGTAAATTAAACCCACCAATCACTTCAAAACATACCAAAATATAATTCAGAAACCAAATCTCCTGTATCTTAAAATACAACAGTTTCTTCTTTTACTTCACGTCATACATATATCTTCAATGTATTGCTTCTCTTTATCGTTCTGACTTCTGACATGTAACATGTCTCTACAGATTACCGCTGTACTTTTAAAATGTCGGTCAAATCGAAAACACCAGCAATAATAAAAACAAAACAAATTCTCAATAAGAAATCAACTCTCTGGTCTGCAAACCCCACTAATAATCTTACTTGTCCAACATGGTATATGACTTCAACAAATAAAAAAATTAATCTTGATTTTTTTTATCCCGACAGATGCTTCCTTCTACCACCGGAAAAAAAACCAGAAAACTTTCGCACATTCAAATAAATTATAAAAAATCTGCACAGTACTAAAAAATAAAAGATTTGTTTTTTGTATCGCATCATATCATAATATCATCAGGACTAACCGATCGATCTGCACACGAATTACAGTTTAACAGTACGACTTGCGCTGTGTCTCTATTGTGTGCAGACGACGACACAATAGAACAATATTTATTAAAATACCCCTAGCATGTTTAGAACTGCGCTATTATTGAATTATATATCTTTCTTTTTTACATTATCACTTTTGTATTTAAGTCTCTTTCCTTCTAGCTGTACCTTTATATTTACAACGTCGCGTATTGATCGCATAGTAAAGTAATGTAGCGGCGTATATTGATATATATCTGTTCCGACTTCTATTATTGTTACACTTTTCATTAAAACCGTTTCTCTCGCGCATATACGATTCATTATTATGTACGTTGTTATTATACTAGCCAACCAATTAATTTCCCCACTATAATAGTGCACACACAGGCTACCAAAATACTTAAACTGTGACTAACATCCCCTGGACTAAATAGAAAACACAAAACATAGAAAAACAAAAATCTGATTAAACTGCGGAACACACATCAACAAATCAAAACATCACTTTTACGTGTCCAGATCACTCAGTACGCTGGTCTAGTCTCAACGAACACATAAAAAACCCTTCCCTTCATACATTATACTAATTCATTAAAGAGAGAAAGATTTGTGAGATATTTCACATATTGATTTGAAAATAATACAGTTTTAGTCATTAATCAGTATTGATGTTTTTAAAGATGGTATCCCGTATGAACGTTGGACAATAGAACTATATAGAAAGTAATAGAGCTCAACACGGATTGACAACGGGGATCGATAGGCACAAATCAAAAGGAACATAATTACAACCCGAACAACAGTCACTTTTTCGAACATCATTTGAATGTCATAAGAACGTTGACTGTACATCTGGTTCAGGTAGTACAAAAACTTCTTTAATTACCAAATGTCAAATCACCAACGTTCTCTAACGGGATTAATTGAACGATTCCATAGGGATCAATTAAGCGATTGATGGATCCCAAAATAATTCTCATCAACTTTCATTAAATTTATCGAATCATTAGAAACGGAACTAGAATGGATTTGACAAACTTTGCTGTCACGAATCCTTTTAATCACTAGCAGAAAAATGTTCTATCACAAAATGCGCATGCGTCAAAGTTAAATACTGATCTGCCTGTATAGTGAGATAACCTCTGGGAACTTAGGACTACTTTCAAACAGACGGATTAGATTAGAAGAACTGGCAAAAACCCAATTCTTTCGAGCTCAGTTTGTAATTAATTCCGAACCACTTTAATGTAACGATTTCAATTAAGCAGTCAGAACCCTCCTTAAGGCTGTCCCAAGAGATTTTCATACTTGATAGGATCAAACCTTTAATGCTCCCAGAACAGAAATTACAGGCATCAATGACTGATACTCCGTCTAACAGACTTTCCAAGTTATAAGCCTTTTTTTTTCTCACTCAGCGAATAATGTCTGAGAATTCCAGGGTTCTAAATGTACATCCAAACCTAATTTTACTAGAGCGGCAAAAACACACTGCAAAAACACGTCAATCTTCTATAACACCTTTGGTCTGTAAAAATGCCATAATGACTGTCACGTATGTCTTGTTTGTTAAGTTAAAAGTCAAAGTAAGTTTTCAGTTAAAGGTCCAAGAAAAAGAAAAAAGGTGTCGTAAGTTTTAACGTTGTGGTTTCATTATAATAGCGGCGGCGGTTGTGAAAATAAAATCTTCGCCCGACATTTTTGGTTCAAGGAAAATTGGATTATATGGTATTAGCAAGAATAATCTAGGAGCAACGCCTCTAAAGACAGTTGGGCGGGAATATTGAAAATCCCTTCGCAATAATATCCTGGAATGAACAGTTTGACTATCTCATTCAAAAGGAAACTTTCGTCTCTCCTTGTTATAAATTTGAACACTCGATAATCCTATAAAAGCGTGTTACAGGAATGGCACACAGTAAACAAAGACTTAAAAACCACTATTTGATGAGATATTCAGATATGTATCATATGACAGATTTCAATCCGATAGTATGGAAACCACACTCTGATACTTTTAATTGACATGTTTGTCGCTGTTGTAATCTGCATCTTAAACTGCAGGTTGCATTTCGCAAATGGAGCAAAACTATTCCCATGGGGAAAATTAAAAGCCCGCCGCCCTGCGTGAAGTAGACACTCGGGAAATCTTAAAATATGTTTTTCTTATAGACAAGAAGTGTATTGAAGATAATTCAGTTCCCCTTGCACAGACTATAGAAGGTCCAGTTTAAAAAGAGTACGAGGAAAAGCTTAAAAAGATTGAGTAGTCAGAATGGACCAAAAATCCTTCCTTCAAACAGACAAAAGAAGGGCTTTGTTTAAAAAAGTATTGTAATACACTGGTCCGTTAGATTTCAAATTAAAAACACATCAAAACAACTATGATGGCCATCAGATAGAGCAGAATTAGACACCAGACCATTTATGACTGACATTCTTAAAACAGGTAAATGCAAAACATTTTATCCTCCATTATCATGTAAACAAGCAAATAATGAAATAGCTTCAAAAACCGATTCTAAGCTCAAACGTTCAAAATGTTCCTTTCCTGAAGGACAACCAACAACCAAGATTTTTTCTTTTCTTCTTTTTCCTTAGAGTGTTCCAACAATTTAATATAACCCATTCAACCCTTTTATATATATCTTCTGAGTAAAGTAGAGTATATCAGGAGCCTTGTTCTTAAATCGTGTTTACAGCTCTAAACAGCTTGATTTCTATAAAATCTTTAAGAGGTGCGAAAATATATTATTGATAGTTCAACTGTGCCTAAGAAGGAAAATTTGGACCGTTGCACTCCGGAGGGAGTTAGTAAATTATATTTTAATGAATTGGTTTAAACAAAATTTCGCTTCATGAAAGAAGAAACAGACGCCCTCTAATAAACATTTAAGAACCCAAGCTGAAGAAATTTCACAATCTTGAACAAATTCCGAAATGCACAAAATTATCCTGAAGTTTGCTACCCTTTATATTTTCATTATTAGAATTTTCTAAAGCCTAAAGTCACGGTTGTCTAAAAGTCTAAAAGCAGGCTAGAATGACTCGCATTAACAGTTATTTATGATTTCATAATCTTATCATGAATACACCATATAATGTCTGTATCGTCTTACTAACAGATAGACCCAAAATATGAGAAACGCGGTAGTATTTCGATACTTTATTCTTTTAACATTTTGTTATGTATACTTATTTTGAAACCCTGGAATCTCTATCCTACCTTACCACAACTGCCTGTTTAAACTCAACGAAAAAACCTATTATTTACACAACCAATATTATACACGATAAAACTATTTAAACTGCTAAATCTTCAAGGCAAACAATTCTTATCTTCACCATTTTTATCTATATTCTGAAACAACCGCCGCGTAACTTCGATCTCATCAAAACAAGAACTACCGAAACTGATTCAACCTCTTTGTAAAAAAAACTACCACAATCAGAACACACAACTGTTCAAACACACGCATTTAGAATGAAAGAACACCCTTAGCATGTTCTTTACTTCAAAAGTCCATGAGAAAAGCAAAATATCTGCCAACCTATATACGTCAAAGCCTGAAAGTATAATAAAAAATAACTTTGGGAGAGAAGAGCCACTCAAAAACATCAACGCTGAATAACACCACAAAGAATCTTGAACAAAAACATTGCAGGCAGGCAGAGTTAGGGGAGAGGTCTCGGCACCATTCGAAGCACATGCCGTGCGGCCGGTAAAATGTCACCTGAATGTTAGGTAGAATGGCCATCTTTGACTGGTGTTGAGTGGCGAGAAAAAAGTGTCAATCAGTAGGTGTCAACGACAACACACAAAGAATTTACTTTAGTTTTCCATATCACAGAAAAGTAAACTTTAAACACAAATAAATTTTACGGTTTCCATTACAAACACAGTTGATGCTGTTCAGGGTGGAAAGGTAACGCCACATTTTCTTGGTGTCAAAAACAATACTAGAAAGCCTGTGAAAACTATCCCAGTATAACTCTCTTCTCACCAAGTGAGAAAGCTACACGTGTAAAGCCTGTGTCAACATGAAGATGGAAGGACCAGACTTGAATAATAAACAATCGAAATTAAATAACGTCACTAATGAATGACAAATTTGTCACCTTTCGAACTGCCAAACAAAATTTTGTTCAAGTTTCCCATAAACCTAAGGTCAATTCTAGACAAAAGTGACGAAATTTCTCTGGGTGGAAAGAAATTTTGTACGACAAATACATAAGTCCGACAAAAACTCAGATAACGTATCAAAATATTTTGCCTAACATTTCAAATTGCTATCCGCATGCCCTTAGTTAGAAAACAGTAAAGTATCTTTTGTTAACACAGAAACTAAGAAAATGACGAGTCTCATGTTTTAACATTGCAGAGCAGCCACCAATAGGCCTAATCCAAAAGTCTACTGAACATCGTTCAATTTATTGTTTAAGATTTTAATTACAACCATTCATATTTTAGGGGTTAACCCTGAAACCTGAAACTCGACAATTAAAATCATATTTTTTAAAAAGTCTTTACAAAACGAGAAAACAAGAAGAGAAGGTGATGATGACAAATGATATCCACTATGCTTAGAGGGGATTAAAAACCATTGTTTGAAACCAGAAAGTTGATTACATGAGATGTTGTGTATCTAGACACTTCGCACCTCTTCAAAGATCAACCCAACCGGAAAGAACACCGCGCGGAGATTTTTTCTTCTTTTTCTCTTAAATCAAAAAAGATGGCAAGAATGGTTGGCAACAGCGGTCGTTCGGAAACGGAGTTTAGCGAGCGGGCGAAGAGAGAGATATAGAGAGGATAAACCCCATATGGTTTAGGGGCTTATCAATAGCGAGTGTTACGAGTAAGTCCTACTTGATGGTCGATTTACACCTATAGAAAGGTGAAAGTTTCAGGAAAAGAATAGAGAAGACAGACAGACAAATCAAAGTCTCGTGCAAAGAAAAATAGTTTATGAAAGGAAAAGAAACACTTAAAATAGTTTACAAAATAGAAAACAAAAATAAGAACCAAGTTTATCTTCTTCTTAGCCAGCTGGCCAGACAGTGATTTACAAACCAACCTGCTAGTCTCATTCTCGTTCAACAACATTTTGTTTTAAATACCGTATTAACGTCACTACTATACCGACAACGACGGTATTAAATAACCGACGTCGAAGTGTTGTTGACGATAATGACACATTGGGTGATGAATAATGGGGGATGACCAGAAGTATCAATTACTAACGTCAACAAAATATTCATCGAGTAGTTTGTTTTCACACCTCAGTTCTCAAAATAAACACAACCATTTTTTATTTTAAGAACCAAGTTTGGTTCTTAAAAGAAAAATTTTCTTGATCTATGACCAAGAAAAAAATATTTTTTAAATTAGAAGTATTCCGAATTTTTCGACAACGAACCAGGTATAGTAAATCCCAAGAAAAATATCTTTTCGACAGCTTTAAAACTTTAAGTATTCCGAAATTTGACTTTCCTAAAACAAAAACAAGTTTACAGCAAGAAACGAGTAATCTCGATACGGAAATATCGACTCGGAATCGAAACGAGAGCGCATTTTTCAGAAACGGAAAATTATCTGCGGATATTGCTGTCTCCAAGAGATCAACCTAAATTTATCCATTATCAAAGCTGATAAATTACTTAAAAATTTCCATTCGTGGCCTCCCATCCCTCCAGACAAGCTTTAAAAAGTCTTCTCTCCTTCAACTTCAACTTCTTCAGATTCGAATGAGTTCACTTGAAATTTCAAAAAAAACAAATCTTATTTAATAAAACCCAACGTAGTTTTTCAACAATGCTTATCATTATAAGACCTAACAATGGGAGCACTTTTCTCCCCCTATTTCTTTATTGTGGAGGGGAAAATTCGAGTATATACACTGCTTTCCTTCAAAAAAAAGACTGTTTTCATTTCATTCTTTTCCAATTCAAAGCATGTTTCATCCACCTTCTTATATATTCAATAAAGTGACTATAGATTGAGGGAACAGATAGGAATGAAAAAGAACATTGTAATACTTTATACATAATGCATAGAATATTATTGTACAACTCAAAAAGAAAAGGCTGCAGCACGACAATAGAGAAGCAAAACCTCGAACTTTTCCCCTAAACTCCCATAAAACAATACATCCAAAGAGAAACACAAAATCTTCATTTCCTGGTCTTAAAACACACTTTGAGACACGCAACAGGGTGTGTTGTAGTTTCAACATCATAAAGACGTCCATTAGGTATCTTAAGCGCTACTAATTGATTTTATGTGATTTGTGAATTTCAGGTACTACTACAAGTTTCAAGTTTTCCCTTTCCTAATTCACATCTCCTTTGTATTATCACCTCACCATGTCTCCCAACCAATTGCCAAAATATTTCATCTCCTCTTCTTTAATCAATTAGAACTGTGGTGTAGAAAGCTCTGGTAAGTGCATTACCATCTTGAAGATTGAGGTGTTAAGTGATTGGAAGATACAGAAAGTAAGTAAAGATATTGACTGAAAAGGAAAAGCCAATAAGGAAAAGGAATTGACTTTGCCTCGTTTACCTAAAGAAAGTTGAACAATGATAGATGAGTGAAGTAAAGCATCAAGGTAAAGTAAAGTATTCTTTAACTGTAAAGTAAAGGAAATTTAACTGTAATATCGTATCGTATAATGATCTCGTGAAAGTTCTTGGTGAAAGATGGAAGCCATATGACTTGAAAAAAATAACAGATAAATATGAAACATCTTGATAAAGAGATCAACTTTGATAAAACGAAATCTTCACATTTACTGTGAAGATGAATAGAATCTTTTCAAAAGAAATTGCAATAAAATAGGTACTTGGCCGAGTAAGATGACATCTCTTGATTACAAACATATATACATTTACAACTCTGTGTGCGTATATGTTCCCATCACAATGAACCAATCTCAAATGCAAGACGACTATGCTTTCGTCTACAAAAGCTAACAAACATTGAATAATTTTCCCGTAATATTCACACAAAGGAAACAAACAAACAAAATTAACTAATGATACTTGAAAATATAAATGTAACAGTAAAACTTCTAAAAAAAATCTACTACATCATCGTTGATGCTTATAATAACTATGAAAAAAAAACGAGTAGAAAAGTTGAAATGTTTTCATTGCAAACAAGATCAGGAACTCCTGCCATTCACCATTCTAAAGAGCCAGGGTTAAGAAACCATTGATTCATAGTTGTTCAAGTGGCCGAGGTTAAACGTTTTCAAGTGTCCTCGCTGACTGCATGTTGAGTCAAAAAACTAGAAATGGTTTACGATGACGAATAACAACAGCAAAACAGACAAAGAGATTTTCACCATTCTGTTGGCTTCGTCACAGTCAGGGTACTCAGATCTGTTTGTTTTACAAACATTTCTCTCTCTGTGCAGACTTGAAACATTGTACTTGTTACAATAACAAAACTAAAAATCCCGAACTCTACCCTCTGAGATTTATCTTTATCGCAATCCAGTTATCTCGTTATGAACGCAAAAGAAACAGTTCTAGTTCAGCTGTTAGACAAAATATTTGGACGTTTCGCGGTGTTTTGGTGAAGAAAACAAACGAAGAATTAGTTTTTCTTTTCTTTTCTCTTTTTTTGCGTTAGAAATCAAAGAAGGTTTTAACATACAAGTAGCATGATGGTTATAACAAAAATATGGCGCTTTAGATGTATTATGTACTTTGCAGAACACACGGTCAAATAATAGGAAGAAAGAACTTTGTTTTGGGTGATAATGAGCTTGGCTTTAAGATTCAATTAAAAGTCAAAGTCTCACTACACAAGTCGACTCTGACAAAGGGGTATTAGTCTAGGTGTCATTCTATACTTGTTGTGACAAACACCCCCGTCAATCGTGCTTGCATCTACTTATTCCAGGGGGTGTGAAACAAGTGAATGATCTTTATTGAGAAAAAACCACATAATATAACATCTGTGTTAATATTACTGTGTTTTTATTTCTTAGAGAGAAAGAGAGAGAAAAAAGAGAGCAAGTGTCAAGCACTTCTGACGCTGACAGAAATGTTGACAAGGGTAAATGACAAGGAGCATCCCTGATTTCCTTGTTTGTTGTGTGAACAGAAGAAATAATATTCATGAAACGAAAATCCGAGTGGCAGAGAAGAAAATGAAGTAACCTGGCAAAGTGGTCACCACGGTAACAGACATGTGAAGGACGCCTGGAGACTTACAGATATTATGGTGTGAAACGAAACAGAAGGTACTAAAATCACATTTTCTTTATTCTTTATCTGTCTTCACTTAGAAGGAAGAATGGAAGATAAAGTTGATCACGAAGATAGACTAATAAGGGGTGTGCAGGGAAGAACTTCAGCTGCATGCTAAGTATTCCCTAGACGTTTTGTGTGTTGAAAATAACAGAGTCGAAATTAATGAAATCATTTGTTTCAAATAAAAAAAGGCTGAGTTCCCGTTCGAAATTTCTTTGGTTACAACCACCCGGGGGAATACTTTACTGCAATCAGCCAATGCTATCAAAACAACCAATAT
>JAYRBV010035568.1:0-19652 GCA_036023255.1 Mitrocomella polydiademata
TATAACTTGGTGAAAACTTTACCAAATTCGCTGAAACTTTCGGAAACGTTCTAGATTTATTAAATGAATCGATAGAATCAATCAAATCAAGGGGGTAGTTTTTCCCTCAATTCCCCTTTAAAAACTCTTCGCTAATAAACTTCGGTTAAGTACCCAAGTTTATTAGCGAAGAGTTTTTAAGAGCAATGTGTTTTAAATGATTTTGTATAAAATACTTATAAAACAAAATCTTCAAACACTATACTGTCTTTAATCTTTTCCTTACTCAACTAAATTAACATGTTCAAATTCCTTGGTTTAACATAGAATTAGTCAAACAAAAAATTTTCTTATCTTAGAATTAGTCATAACAATAAAGTACATTTAAAAGTTCCTTGATTTTTAAAGATTCTACATGTATTTAAAAGTTTCTTATAAACTGGTTTCTTATCAGACTTTATTAAATTCGCAAGAACTCGTAGAGGTATCCTTTTAAATATTTTTAGTTATTTTATTGCAACAACCTCGTCCTGTATAATT
The DNA here is from genome assembly GCA_036023255.1 of Mitrocomella polydiademata. Classification (NCBI taxonomy): domain Eukaryota; kingdom Metazoa; phylum Cnidaria; class Hydrozoa; order Leptothecata; family Mitrocomidae; genus Mitrocomella; species Mitrocomella polydiademata. The sequence continues at coordinate 520 of JAYRBV010035568.1, forward strand.
ATGAAGGTGCTTATTTCGCTTTTTTTTAATGTAAGCCATGTGATCAAGATAGCAGTGCATGTTTAGATATAGTTTCAAAGGTAAATACCCTCGATGTTTTTTCAAAAAAAAACAAAAAGGGAAAACAATCAAAAACAGCCGCTATTATTAGTGAGCAATAATTATTTATATTGTTAGATCAACATTTTCTCTGCGAAAATATCCAATTAGTTGATAGACCGCATATTCTGAAGCTCAACACTTTTACTTGCATTTAAAAACAACAAAGATTTGGGTCCGGTGTAGTTTCAAGAGCAGTAAACAAGAAATTTTTACCAAAAGGTTTTCTTATTTTACCGGTAAGTGAAATAATTCTTGTTATACTTTCCTGGAAAACTAGAAGTAAAGTTTCATTTTATGCGAGGAAAGTCTTAAAGAATATGTTTTTCAAGAACACTCTGTTTTAACCTTTGTAACAAAAAATTGTGGCAATCTCGCTTTATGATATCGTGTATACTAAAAATGTGTATATGTTTGGTGTATGTCTGTCTAGTTTAAATAAAATCATATTCAAATGTTTCAAGTAAAAACCATTATTCTCTAACCGAATATCGTAAAATTCAAATGAAATAAAAAGATAAGATTATAGCAATGAAATTTAAAAAAATCTGCAAAATATATTTATATCATAATATTGTAAAATTTGATTATAAAATCGCCTTTTTTAGGCTCGGCTTGTTCATTTGGTGTCCTAGCCAGACGATTAGCAAATATTTACTATATTTTATACATATAACTACAGTAGTGGAGCCCTAGCCAGTTAAGGTTCCACTGTGTATTTCACACGGTATTGAGAATCACCAAAAAAATCCCCATGAATCCGAAGTGAGGAACCTACTTTTAGCGATGTGACTATAACCATAAGGGTGAACAAAGAATTAAAGTAAAATATTGAAGGTAATCAAAAGGTACCCATACCCATATTTAAATTAGACTGATAAAATCTCTGATTTTAACAACCTTCTCTTTAAATTAGGTAAATTTGTATTCATTTCAATATGGGAGAAAGCAGGTCTTCATCGAAATATGGTATGTAACTATTTGAAAACATAAAATCATAAAACTTTGTGAGGGTTATACCGTAAAGAAAAGAAAAATTTATCAAAAAAATCAAAATTTGTAAATACAAAACCAATATTTTCTACTGTTGTACACAAGTGTACCAAATTTCAAAATTTTACAACACTCCTAGTACCCCTTTTAAATACACCACTGTAATCCTAAAATATTCAAATTGCGTAAATTGAGTTTGAAAAAATTGTATTTCCTATAGAAACGCCTATTAAAATTTCCATTCGTTGTGATATTTTGAAAAAAGTGTAATAAAATATATCAATAATAAAATCAAAATTTTCAAATTTTCAACATTACCCCTGATAGTTAGAAATACCAAATTTTGGCAACCTAGATTCCAGATCTCCAAAAACTTAAAACCTGAACATCTCAAGATTGTATGATAGAAAATAATACCATTTTTCAACACTACTTTAAAAGGCTTTTCAAATTTGGCATTCATTTTAAAAAAGGAACTGGGAAAAAGTTTGAAATTTTTCAATTATCAAAAATAATATGGAATAAATCAAGATTTACAAAAAGTCTTTTTCATCAATACATTTATAACAAATCTTAAATTGGCTCATGTGGGAGTAAATTATACCTTTTTGACCGCCGTGTTTACTACATTACAATCAAAGTTGTCAATTTCAATACTTTAGAAGCCCTTCTGTATTGCTCCACAAAATTAAAAATATCGGTTTGTCAGCTTTGTTAGGCTAACTGCCTTAATTGTACTAGTCTTATTCGCAGACCTTGATAAAAACAAAAATCGCAATGTATGCAAATCAGACTATAATTGTACAGGAATCTAAAATCTCCAAATAAAAAAGAAAATAAGATATTCCAAATAATAACAATTAAATTCATAAGTCATACGATGTTAGTAATGTTATATACATCTAGTGATTCAATATCAAAAGTTATTAAGTGTATAATTTCGTATTCTTGCATTTATTAGTATTAGTATTTGTGTAAATAATGGAAGCCTCTGCATTGTGTTATTCTCCTCTAAATCGGTCGATATTTGATTTGCAGTTTGATGATTCCCAACGTTTCTTGAAGAGGACTGTTGATCATCATTTTCCAGGACAACATCATTTGTATTAGGGCTAGTCAATCCAATTATATTGAAATTGAACAAACTCAATTGCTCAATATAAGGTAATGGGTGTTCAATAATCTTCACCAGTATTTTCGAAAGAGATTTCATTTCATCTTCTGATATCTCTTCAAATAAGTTGATCTGTGGTAACCAGTAGTGTGGACATGTTCTGGTGTCTACTGCATGCTTTACATCGTTTAACAAAGCGTAGAAGGCAACTTTAATGTTATCTTCACTCCAAAAATCTAAACCAGTATTTTCTAATTTTTTCAAAAATATTGTTTTTAAATGATAAGATGATAATTTGGAACAGTGAAAAACCAAATGATCTTTGCCTATAATTTTCAATGCAAGAAAACATTTTCTAGCGGTCGGATTTATTAATTTTGAAAGTTCAACCTCAGCTAGCGAGAATGAATATCGCCACGTGACCTCCTCATCATCACCTTCTTGTGACTTGGGAACGATATGACATCCTAAGTTAATAACTCTTTCCACATCATCAGTGTCAGGCCAGCGACGGTCAACTCTTGACTGCCAATTTGATATTGGTGGCCATTCTTTACAAGGGATGCAAAATGTAAGATCAGCAAAAAAGTGATTCGTTTGTGATATAAAACCTTCTAATATATTCAAAAAAGAACTTCCGAACATAGATGGTACTAAATTTGCGTTACCAACCCGAAGTTTTATTGCTGGCCCACTTTTCTTTACTTCTACAAAGTGCTTGAAAGAACCTTTCAGGCAGAATGCACCATCATACTTTATAAATCCTGGGAATACAGATATATCTGTAGCAAAAATTGCTTTAACGATTTGATTTTTCACTGATTTTGCAATCAAGAACTCTGTGTTTGAATTAAATACCTGCTTCATTATTGGATTTTCCACAAACAGCTGTAAATATCCAATCTTACTGTCATTTAGATTTACCATGAAATCTCCTTCCATGGACTCATGACTTGCACAAATATTCTCAATATGAAACATGAAATCAAAATCACTAATCAAAGCATGGTTATCTTTGATATCTCCCAGAATATTTACCCATTCCGAGGATAATGGAACTCCATAACGTTCTGCTGCACCTCCAGTCAACATAAAGTCAATACATCTGCCATCGAAAATCTTGGATACGTTATTGGTAACCACCTTGATGCAGTTACATGCTTGTTCTTCAATTGATGCAAGTTTGTTTCCATCTAATATAAATCTTTCAAGTCTCTCAAATGCAAGTAACAATGCAAGAAAAAATCTTTCGTTTCTCCTTTCCCGGAAAAAAATCCATTTCCGTTTCAGTAAGAATCTAAACCAAGTTTTTAGCGGTATCACTGGAAAGAATACTAATAATGGATTAATTATCAGAGTAAGTACCGTGAATCCGATAGATTGAGCTGTATTAAAGCTATCATATATATTAAGTTTAATTATTAATCCAGCCATTAACCCATATATGAGAATTAATATCCCGAGATAGCTCAAGAATTTCACAACAAGTCGTGTACGATGATTTTGACGAACAGTAACACCATTAGGGTACCAGTTGATTCCACAACACAGTTGATCAGCTCGTAGTGTGCTGGACATTCTCTTAAAAGGAAAATTAATCATAAATTTCTCTACATTAAGCGAAGTGGTAATAGTATCATTATAATAAGTATTAGTTTAATTAATTATCAATGTTTTGCTGCTCTTTTCTCAGATAAAATCTAACTTTAGTTTCTTCATATACCCATTACAGGGTGACCCCAAAAAAATTAGCATCACGTTTTCCATACCTGTCATAGTCTCACTAGTATGGAAAATGGATGCTAACTTTTTCTGGGTCACCCTGTATAGGTCTAAAAATAACAAAAGAACTACCGCCATTCATTCTTATTACGGTTCCAGCTGAAAGCGGCGGAGACCGTATTATTAGTTTACCCTGTGTACGACGACGACGCAAGAATGACATTTTTGACTAAGAGCCAGGCGCTGTAGCTAACATTAAACTTAAAGTTACCTGCTATAGCAAGAACGTTTCTTTGACACTTGTTTCTCACTCAGTGCACAAATTATGAATGTGAGCTACTAAGCTTTATTATCTGGCTGTATCAATAATATCAGAATCTGATTAAATGACAGTAATAATAGACCGCTGTCATTGGAAACATTACCAAATAAGGAAAACGTAAACAAAACGAATACAAGTATTTTCTACACAAGATAAAGAACTCGTACAAACATGTTCGTCACCTCCAAAAAATTTCGTCACTTTTGTCTAACATTGTTTTGTCCGATAAGGTAGCAGGAATAAAAATCGATCTCATGGATTGAACTTTGAGAAACTCTTTTTTACATTTTTTTTTGATAATAAAACAAGCTCAAAAGTAAACTGCGTCAGTAACAGTATCTTATTGAAAAAAAAATAACCGTAAGAATGAAACCTTTTCTTAAAATTCTATTTATAGGTATTTGTAAAAAAAGGTATTCCTTACGTAAAACTCGGAAACGCAAGTGTTATTCTGAATCATGGGTTGTGTCCAAATTTTGAAGGTATACTAACCAATAACATCAATACCCCTGTAATAAACTTAAAGGGGTTGATTGAGGCCAAAGTCGGCAACGATATACCGAGTTTGGGATCCCAAATTATTTATATTAAAAAAACAACCTTTGATTCCTATAATAATTGCTTTGCAAAGTTTACGAAGAAAAACACTTCTACTGTCTAACTTAAGCCTAGGAACTCGTCTCTGACCTCTCATTTCTTTTTGATAGCGACGAGCGAAGCGAAGTGAATTTTTTTCCCGTGTGGAATCCCGCCTAAAGAGCGACTCCAGTCTAGTCTAACTTATAAGTTAGACTGTTATTTCTTATCGCAAAAACCGTCAATTCGGACCCTAATTTCTCAATATTCTCTTATGCGTTGCCGTAATTTTTTTTCAGTGGTGTTGATTTAAGCCAAAGTAGAGACCCCCGGCAAAGACATTAAAATATTTTCGTCTGCGGCGCTATTTAATATACACTACCACCGCCAAAATTATTTATCGGTATATATTATAATAATGAAAACCTTTACACTAGACGAGGGCAATAAGTGCGACATATTTTAATAAGCGCTCTTTCAGTCAACTTTTAACAAAAATATAAATATTTTTTATGTATTTCTTCTAGACAGTATACATTTTCTCCGTCAGGAGAAAGAGCAACAAGATACTGTAACTGCGTGGGTCGAGAACGTCGATGGAAAACGAAAGCAATGCCAAGTGCATCAAAAAAAGGTAAACGACAATATGATAAATGCTCATGCTCGACAAAATATATTAGTTCAAAATTCAAAAGCAAAGGAAAAATTGTTTGGAGATTGGACGCTAATTTGCCATGGCAAATATCGTAAACAAAGATGATATTGTTAGTCTGTGCAGAAATGAGTATTGCAAAACTAGGCTAAGTAGAACTTTCTTGTTCATTAAGAATTTTTATTCATTTGTTAATATTCTTTTGTTGATTTTGAGGCTTGATTTACTTTGTTCTTAAAAAAAAAGTGTTTGTTTTTGTTTTTCATCCATTCCAAATTAGTACCCATTCTCCCGCGGTTCAGAAACCCCGGATTGGTGTATAGAGCTACAGATAAGAGAGCAAATCTGCTCCTCCCATAATTATTGAAGCTTTTCATCTCCCCTACAAGGTCCGATGAATGAAAGTTTATTTTTCGATTGAAATGTTATGAAACCTTATGCTGTCAAAAGTATTTATTCGGTATTCAATACTCAATTGAAAATTGAAGTTATTCACAATATGCCATTTCACTATTTCAATCTTTATTCACTGAATGAAAAGTTTACGAAAAAATCAATGATTCCTTCTCCACGTGGTAAGATGTATTCTTGATTCGTTGAATGGTTGGATGAAGTATTTAGCGGTATGAAGAAACCGTGGCCTCCCTCTTACATGGTTTGTATGATCGAATGAATCGATTTTTTTCAACCAGTTCTATACATGAATGTGATGAATATAGAGTTACAACAAAAATTGATGTTTTGCAAAAAGTCGTGTAATGGTAGAGGATGGTGACCTTAAAAAAATTATTATTATTAAAAGATTATTGTTGGATGTTGTCCAGTTTGTCTTGAAATACAAGAGCATCGACAGTGTTTTAGATTTTTTACATGAGAAGTAAGCATAAACGCAGAGGGAGTTAAAATCGGATACTCGTTATACTAAAAAAATCTCTGCTTTACATACCATACCGTCTTATGGAATTTTTGTAGTCGTTGGTTATTCATCTGTCAAACCAGGTGTTTGCGGTTTTCTTGGACTTTTCCTGGTTTTACTACATTCAATACAGTTATCTTCCGGCGCTATCAGTTCCTTGAGAGTTTTTTATTGTTGTCACCAAAAATAGATATCACCATATGGTATATATACACCATGTGTCCAAGTAATTTAAAAACCACTACGGTGGAGTGCAGATTTCTTTTCAAATAGACCTGGAATTGTTTGCTGTACCAATAGAAGAACACTCCTCCACATCATCATTTTAGACCAAGTGCTCACTAACAAGTTTTCTGCGTACGTGTCTTTCAATAATACTTAGACAAAAAAAATCCGAGACCGAAAGCCAATACCTTGCTTGGGTTTTCAAATTCAGACCCAAAAAAGTTGCAGACGCGGAGACCTTTGTATGCAGCTCAATTGTAAGGCGGTAGGAAGTTGTGGGGTGCTCACCGCACATTGCGCGCTGTAAACATCGGTGGCGAAAAGAGGACCTGACTGGCCCCTTTTAAGAAGATTTACACGTATGCAATCGCCCTTTTTCGCAACTGCGCAGCGTGCGGTGAAGCGAAAATCGGCCCTAAGCATGAAGTTAGGTGCTAATTGAATCGGGAAGTTAAAGTCGGACTTTACATTCTATAACCAAAATGAAGAGTTCAATGACTACTTTAGAATTAAAGTTGTTCAATATTTAGAGTTATTACAAATAGAAGCTAAAACGGGAACCGTTTACTTTTACCGTTCTACCGCATTGTCTTCTTATTTGGGTTGAGTTTATTGTTTTAAGGTGAATTCCAACTTATTATTTTTTTTTTTGGACATCAAATTACCAGGCCAGGACAGGAGAAAAAAGTCACTGAAATCTGATTCAATAAAAAAGCTGTTCTTGCTGTTTTGATTGGTTATGATCTGTCCTGTCCTGTCCTGTCCTGTCCAAAAAGTGGACAAGTGGAAATCCACCTTTAGACTGTATATGATACTGTCAATGGAAATAATACTGCTTCGCATGAAAACAAAGATTTTCACTTTATTTAAAAATGCTGAAAATGCTGTTATGCTTGTTACCATTGTTGAGGCATATGGCTATATTTCGAAATTGTTATCAACTATAAAACGCTATTTTTCCCACGAGTGTAGGTGTATCGCTGGCTTTCAAATAATCTATGGCTTAGGAAATAAAATAGTGGTTGTGGTCAATTTTAAAGTTCTTTTCTTTTATAATGAGAAAACATATAAATAGGTAATTAGAAGTGAGAAATGTTTTGCTTTTTGGACATCAATACAGGACAGGACAGGACAAGAGAAGACACACGGGAGAAAATATTTACTGATTCTGGTAAAAAAGCCGTTCTTTTTGATTGGTTCTGATCTACCTGTCCTGATCTCGGGAAAAGTTAAAACTGAATTTCAGCTTTGTTTTGGGACAGGAGCCGGGACAAACAGGAAGTGATATATCCATGTCCTATCTTCTCCAAAAGTGGACAAGTGTGGAAATCTACCTCAAGGGCAGAAATTTCCGCGGAACAAATATTCGCGGGATTTATTTTCGCGATTTAGGCCCTAAATCGCGAAATTAAGTTCCGCGAAACTCGTTAAAAATTGACCAATCGCGAAAATTAGTTCCGTGAAGCTAGTTAAAATTGGCCAATCGCGAAAATTTAAAGAATTTTAAAGATTTGCTCACTGTTTAACTGTTTCCTGTTTCTTTTTTATAAACCAAAATTAGTTTAATCGCGAAAATTAGAGTTCCGCGAAAATAGAAAAAAGATTGTCAATCGCGAAAATAAGTTTCGCGAAAATTTTTGCTCTTAAGGTAATTAGCTGGTAGCCAACCCAGAGAAGTTTTAAATAATGTTTTTATGTGTTAAAGACAATTTAATCCTTTGAGATCAGTCGTATAAATATTAAAGCCACTAATACTGTTAAACTTCTTGGTGTCGAAATTGGTCCTAAGCTGATCTTCTCCGTACATATAAACAGCATTTTCAATCGTGTTTCAAACCAAACTAAAGCACTTCTTCGAATGGAGAGGAGATTTTTGAGTAACGCAAAAGCCTATCGCTTATTTTTAACGCCTACGTATTTTCTTGCTTTTTCTATAGCCCTTTGATATGGATGTTTTGCAATAAAACTAGCAACAAGCTAATCAGTAGAACATACCGTAGAGCTTTTTGTGCGTTACATTTTAGGTTTGATCTTGATTTAGAAGAATTGTTGCAATTGAATGGCGGTATGACTGTACATGCTAAACATCTCCAAATACTGATGACGGAGGTTTTTAAATGCATAAACCAATCAAATCCCAGTTTTATGTGGAATTGCTTTGAGGCCAAAGTTCAGCCCTATAGTCTCCGGTCTTATCGTACCCACCAGCCAATACTAGATCTTTCGGTTTAAACTCAGTTTTATTTCGTGGTAGTCTCTTATGAAATACACTGCCAAATGAACTTAAATCGTGGTACAAGTCTAATTGAGTCTAAACGAAAGATTAAGAACTGGAATTGCAATAATTATACCTGCCTTTTATGTAGGTCTTTTTAATATTTTATATTATATTTGTCGGATTTTATCTTTATAATATTTGTTGGGTCAAACCAACTTGAAATAAATTAATAATAATAATTTAAACTCATTTTGCTACCGCGTTTCGCACTGTAAAAAATAAAAACTTACTAAGAAAAAACAACATGGCTTTAGTATTTTTTACTTGTGACAAGTTATAAGAACTTCAAATATGTTTAGAAAAAAAAGGAAAAACAAGATTACTTATTCTAAGTAAATATTTCTATCGTTATTGCCCCCGCAGGCGAAGCGCAGTGTAGCTGAGAGTCATGGAGAGTCCCGGGTGTATAAGGGCGTAATATGGGAATCCTAGCTCAAAGTATTTTCCAGTTTGTACCGTATGAAAACATTGTCTTCTAAAATGTTCCTAATAATTTAAGAACCAGATCAAATGAAAGCAGTGAACGTTTTTTTCTGGTTTTTTAGATTTTGACAGAATCGGGGGCATTTTAGTGGAAGCTATGACTAGTTAATAAATACTTCTAAAATAACTACAAAACAGCTATTTAAGTTAAATTATCTTTGACGTATACACATATATAAAAATTGAATTTATTGTTTTCAAATCCCTATTAAACTTTTTGTAAGAAAAAAAATAATCTCATATTCAATAAAATGTTTTCTATTTAGAATCGGATTTATAAGAAACTATAATAAGGTTAACAAAATATAGAGCTTTTTTTTGCTTCTTTTCATAAATTACCAACAGAAACCATGAACCGAGTAGTCGCCAAACAATGCAAAATAAACAATCAACAGCTAAAAGAGGGGCGGACTATAATTTCAGCTATCAAAAGTTGACTGATCAAGTAAAAAGGGAGAAACTGTGGCCTTTCAAAAAAAAAAAAAGAAAAAAAGTAAAAGAGATGGTTCAGAAGTAATAATATGAGCAATAAACTAAACCAAACAAACCAAACAAAAATCTAGTCTAAAAAATTCAATTTAGTCAGATATGTTTTCATGGAGTGGGTTACAACTTGATATCGTTTTTTTTAAACCATTATACAAAATATTGTACCGTGCGGTACGCATTTCGTACAGGCAACTATATTCGAGCAGAAATAATTGAGCTGTCAACCAAGATTGTATATTGTATATTGTAAGTTGTCCCTAGGTGTATATCAGTATGCGATTTTATTTAGATATCTCTGACAAAACTTTCGTGTTTCGTAACATGAAATTAAAAACAATAAAATGTTTGGAAACCTTTGTATTTTCACATGTTGTTAATTTGATATTTCACGATTGTTTTATTTATAGCTACTATGCAAATTATCAAGGCCAATGCACACGAACATCAACAACATAGTGGCTACAGTATAGTTTGAACTATGCACGTGTTAACAACAGGGAGCTTGGGCAAATGTGAATTACCTAAGAAATATTTTTCAACCAGTCGCTGGAATATAAATTCTCCCGCGGACGACCACATCCCTCACGCAAACAGAAAAAAGCGGAAGAGAGTCCTCATAAATATCAGCGGCATGCTTTACGAGACCTATGAGTCGACGTTGGACAGATATCCGGAAACACTGCTCGGTACAATTAAGAAACGCGCATTGTTAATGGATTACCGGTCCGAACAGATCTATTTGCAACGTCACCGGGTATCGTTCGACGCCATTTTGTTTTATTACCAAAGTAGCGGGTATCTTGTTCGCCCGGCCAATGTTTCGATGTTGGATTTTGAGACGGAATGTTTATATTTTGATATATCGAAAGGGGCTATCCGGCGCATGAAAACAAGGGAAGGATTTCTAACTAAGCGGGCGCTAAAGGTACCCGGATATGATTCCTACAAAGATTTTCAGCACACTCTTTGGCAATTCTTCGAATACCCGAGAGAATTTGCAAACTGTTCGGCGACAATGTACTTCTTGTTTTCCTTCACAATGATCGTAATGTCCATAGCGATATTTTGTGTGGAAAGTGAAATCCTACTGAATTTATACGGACTTCAACTCAAAGAGTATTACCGCATACAACACACAGTAGAACTGGCATTAAATATCTTCTTTGCGGTGGAAATTTTGATACGGTTATTTGTGTTTCCTGTTAAAGAGAAATTCTTCAAAAAACCGATCAACATAATCGAAATAGCGAGCGTGGTTTTGTTTCTGCTCAGCTTTTGGTGCCCGCCGCACACCCTCCGTACATTCGTCGTTAACGCTGCGCGCATGTTGCGGGTGTTTCGCATCACCCGTCTGGCACGCGTCTCGCTGATGATTAAGACGTCGATTTTAGTATTTCAGAGTTCGGTGAACGACATTTTGGCTGTCTGGTTCACCATCCTCATCATGTGTGTGCTGTTTGGTAGCATGATGTATTACATTGAAATGAGCATACCTGGAACTAAGTTCACCTCCATCCCTATGTCGATGTGGTGGGCGATGCAGACGGTCCTGTGCCTAGGCTACGGCGATATTGTCCCGACGTCGGCTATCGGGAAAATATGCGGCACTTTTATGCTGTATTACGGCGTGGTGACGGTCATGGTTTTAGTTCTGGCGCTGGGTAGCCGCTTCTTTGACATGTACGCCAAGTTTCTCAATATGGATGGGTGGCTACCCGACGAGAATGCAAAGGAGGATTACGAAATTCATTACAAAGATTGACCCTAATAAACGTCCCCTTCTCTGTCAATTTTGACTCTCCCGGATCTCATTATGACCCCCTCCCCCCTAACACTTCCACACGTTTCTTAAAGCATATTTTAGGCGAGCTTTTTTATATTTTCTTAAAATACATTTTGTAACCATTATATATAAATAAAAATCATAATTTTGTACGATACATGAATCATAAAATACATTCAGCATTCAATTTGAAAATTTGAAAAAGAAGAAAAAGAAAATTTACATATATTTTTTACTACAATCCACAGACATGTGTTTTGCCCTATTAGGAATCCTCAGTGTTGCTATAGTCCAAGTTTTCGATGATGCATTGGGTAGGATACGAACTCGGAACCCTAGGGTATAAATATTTAGAGATTTTCCCTTCAGGCAAGAGCTCTCTGTTCAGGCATTATTATCGAAGTTTCGTCAAATTCAATATTTCACTACATTAAAATTCATACAGGCAAATTAGTTTTTCAAACTATATTGAAAATTTTGTTTTCCATATAGTTCATGTTGTGAAAGAGTGTAAACACATTTATTTTTATCGTTCTTTAGTAAAAAAAAAAAATTATCGGTAATAACAGAGGCACTTTTTTTATCTTTGCTTCGTTCTCACAAACCTTTTTAAGAGAGTTTACTATACGGGAAATCATGGTGTTCATATTCCGTCCCATGAACATTCTCTTTCCGAGTTAAGTCTCTATCATCAAATCCCCCCCGTAAATTACGGGTTTATCGCTTTCACTACTCGCTGGTACTAAATAAGTTGATTATGCCAAACGGAATTAGACAATAATAGACCTTTCCAAAAATACCGTTTATACTCTTAATCTCGATTTCAAGAAATATTTGCACGTGTTCCTATCATCTCAAGGGTGTTTGAACCTTTATTACGCATTGATGAAATTTGTTACTCCCATGAGACTCAACTACACAGCTACTCGGCTAATCATAGGAATCTACATATAAACGGTATTTCGGGAAAAGCCTATTTAATTGTCACATTTGCACAATTGATTTAGTCACTGTGCAAATTTTCAGTAAAATACAAGCACTTTTGAATTTTGGGACTAATTTGGGCCAAACAGGTGGCAGGTGTCAAAATAAGAGAATTTTCATTGTTACTATTGAATTCAGCACATTTGACTTAGTCAGTGTACAAATTTTCAATAAATTTAGGGCATTTTTAGTTTTTGGGACGAGTGGATTTTAATAGATTTTTAAGTCTTAAATTTTACAAGACTTTACATTTTTCTGGTCGTTACTTAAATTATTTAACTTTTTACTGCTGGTTACCTGGTGGTTACTGCTCGTTCAATATTTTAGTAAGAACGCTGAAGACTTTAGTGTATGGTCAATTTTGTAGGCTGTCGTTTTCTTCCTACATATATCGCAGTTCTAACCCTGGAAAAAAAGTGAACAAGACGACAAGTCGGGTAAGATTTCACTGTGGAAAAAAAAGTTAATAATATGTACTTATTGATTAAATCTATTTAAAAAATTAATTATATGAAAAATACAATGAAGGAATATAAAATAATATAAGAAATGGAAAAACTTCCATCCAGAGTGTATTATAAAAGTCAGTATATCAAATGATACAATGGAAGAAAATAATGCAGCCGGCGGTCAGCTGGTAAAATATCAAAAATATCAATACAAAACTTGTCAATCCGTAAATAACTGGTCAACCGGCAAATACATGATCAACCGGTAAAATATAGTTTAACCAATTAAGGTAACGGTCTAAAATATTGGTCAAATGGTCAAATATTAGTCAATCAGTAAAAATTAGTCAACTCTCTCTGGTAAATTAGCGGTCAACGGCTAAATTACTGGTCAACCAGTAAATTATTGATGAACCGATTAAATACCGGTAAAATATAGTTCAGTCGGTGACAGTACCGGTCGACCAGTTTATCATCAATAAACCGGTAAAATATCACTCAACTATGTAGAATAAAATAATAATGTTGTCGTTGAACGTTTGAACGTCAAAATACATGTAGTAAATTTTTGGTCAACCTGTAAATCATTGTTCAACCTGTAAATCATTGTTCAACCGGTAAATTATTGTTCAACCGGTAAATCATTGTTCAACCGGTAAATTATCAATTATCTTGTAAATGGCCATACGACAGTCCCATTTACAATTTTCTTTAAACGCTATTTTTTAACATAAATCTTTTGTCACTCCGGCAGAAAAACTCTTTAAGGTCCCACCCCCCGTTCCTTTGTTAAGAATATTTTTTTAAAGTGAGTCAGGAAAGTTTGTCAGCTTTTCGTTGACAATATGTTGTTTTGTTCTTAAAGTTCCAGGCGTTCCATGCATTTTTAGCAAATTCAACTGGGCGCCAACCCCTTTGAAAGTCAATTTTCTCATTTCTATTTGTAAAGTATCATTCCAGTGAATATGTTTTGACCAGCCCGACCACGACCCTGGATGACCCCCATAAAATTTGCAGATGTACGAGGTGTAGGGGGAAATTTTTCAATTAGCTTTCTTTATTACACCCGTACACTCCGTACTTGTCCGGGGTGTATAAATTCTAGTTATAAGTTGCAGTGTGCAGTGCAGGCAAGGCGATGAAATAAATTGCGCTTGCCGATTGATGACATTATTGAAAAATGGTGGGTTTCGCAAAGTGAAAAAGAGCCGCGTGGGGATGTGAAGGTAATGGTTAAACATTTTTATAATAGAAAAAAGAATTTTTGTAAATAATCGATTGCAACTAACATATACATGGTACGGGGTATAAAACTGATTAGACTAAGACCACCCGTTACAGCACCCGTACACAGTACGGGGGATATGGTTAATTAGACTTTGAACACCCGTACAACCCGTACCAATTTTACGGGGTTCACCCAGGGTCGTGCCTATCCAATCGACAGCTTGTTGCGTAGGTATATAATGTAATGTAGTGTATATAGACAACTTTCATACCACGCGTCCATATTGGATATTAGACGTGAAATGGGGACCAACAAATTTTCCTACACAACAGCCCATCTGTACGATCACAAATAACAAACCACACACTCCACCTCTGTACTGTTATACTAATCTCTGGACTCTGTAACACCTTTGGCATAAAACACGTATGTAGGAGGGTGCGAAGACGTTGTGTGCCGTCACAAGTATATATATTGTTTCCGTACATTTGTTTGTTTGTCCCCTTTTCAGCTGAAATCCAAAAAGACGCGCGATATGAAAGTTGTCTGTTCATCAACAAGGTGTAGATTATACTTACATATATTATACGTTAAAACAAACTTTTTTTGGCCTGTACGTCATCAAAGTTCTTTACACAAAACTGTTTTTTTCTATGATCTGCAAATCAAACAACAGGCCAGTCAAACCTCCCTTGAATAATGAAGTTTGATCAAATTTGCCCATAACGCATAGCCATACCATACTATATTGTTGTTTGTTGATGGTTTGGAGGTGGTTTGTTCCAGTTTGTTGATAATGTGCTGCTAAATTTTGCCAATATTCTTTTTTGACTGACGCGATTCGCGATACGTTAAATGGAACGCTGACTGATGTTTATTACCAATCAATTCACTGGAATAAATCAATCTGATAGTTTTACACAGCCTGTACAGTAGAGTAGGAAGTCCAGCATCATTCATAACCAACGTGTGTCCGAACCAGGGAACCGTCACGAAGAACCTTTACCATCATGCATGTTTAAATATATCATTTCTGTAAGCACACTCACTGTTTCAGTCATGATATAATCATCAAGTTTACACATTTCATTTTGGAGATATATACTTAAAAATGAAGATGCAAATAATAACTCCAGGCCTCCACCGTTTTAGAGCACACATTTGTACCCTGGCCTGCAAAAAGCTTTGATAAATTCATAATGGTTACAGTACGCTTATTCAAAATCATAACGATCGAGAGCGTTAGATAGAGACATACGCGATGAAACCAATATCTTTCACTGTGTGAAATCTAACAAAGTTACATACGCGATGAAACCAATATCTTTCACTATGTGAAATCTAACAAAGTTAGTCTTAAAATTTCTTGGCATACTCTGAGGTACCGAATAAACGTCTCTCCGTGCAGAAGCTAACGGGTACTAAAAATAAAATCTTTTCCGTACGGCAAGGATTCCGCGACAACAACAAGTATTTATGTAGAACTGATGTGGAGAAGTGTTATTCTATTGTTTGTGTGCACATGGCATAGCACTCCTCCACAACTCTTTAACTCTTTTTAACGGTTTGTTAGCTGGTTAGAACTATTTTGCAAATTGAATACCGTAAAGATCGATTTAGCCCCTCCTTATGAGCGAGGTATTTCTCATAACTCAAAAAAGTGCCCTGGGTGGTTAAATGGAAGGAAAATCGCCCCCCCCCCTTAGGCCTAAATCGCCCCCGCCTCCAAAACTTATTTGGATCCACCGTTAAAAAGAAATACCCAGCTTGAAAGGCTGTAGTTTACCCAATATTTAAATACCCAGCTTGAAAGGCTGTAGTTTACCCAATATTTAAAGCATGGTTATTGAAAGATTCCTGACTGGAGTATTCAAGTATAGTTGGATCTGAAAATCAATTTCAAATTCTTTCTATAGGAAATATTTTAAGGTCATTTGTGCGAACCTAACTAAGGAAGGTTGTGGTTGTAAGTATTCCACCACACTCAAAGTCTTTTTTTTATAACTCCTGGAAAAATTGTTCAATGAAACTTTGTGACTTTATTATAGTAAAATCATAAAAGACAACTTTTGACAAATTATCATAGCTATATACAGTGTGTACTTCAAAATTTATAGGTCATTTGTCAAAACTACCTGAAATATATTGTTATTGACATCTGAAGACACAGGGTAAAATATTTCTTTATCGGGATGAATAATAGCTAGGAAACCTGGCGTTGTATTCTCTCTTTACGCACTGTTCCGTACTTCTTATATAAAACCTAAATTTTTGACTGTCAACTTTATATATTTTGTGTGTGTTTTTTGGGTAGTGAAAGAGTCAGAGCCAGGTTTCCTAGCTAAATGAATAATGTAATTTAGCCTTGATTCATTAACCCATGTTATGGTTGGAACTATAGGTTACCAGTGTAAATATTCATGGTTATTTGGTCAACTTATTCAAAGGTTAGGTTGCATTATTCATCACCGGCAAAAAGTGTCAATTCATCGCTAGTTCCCTGAGACCGCCGCTTGAGACCACCTCATCAAAAAAGGATCTAAAAAGCAACTCCAAACTAATTTACACGGGTTGAATTTTAACCATATTTTACTGAAGTTTTTATCTCAAACCTTTGGTCTGTCATTGTATCTCATAATGGTTTTATATACACTGCCCGTTCGAGTCTTGGTAAGTAACAAAATTAGTATTACACTTTACGATCGTGATGTCATCTTTGTATTTTTATACTTGTAAAGAGAAACCATATTTAATTCGGTAAAGCCACTAGGGAGACATCATAATGTAAAGTATTCAAAAAATCTTAACTTAAATATAAAGTTTAGAAATACTAGAGAAAGGATACTAATTTTGATTAAATGTATCTTTGTTTTATCCGTACTTCTTGTCCTGTCCTGTCGATGACCAGAAATCAAAGTAAGTGGAAATCCAGCTTAAAAGTACCATAAAGCTAGCTAAGAATATCTAGTGCGGGTGGATGAAAACAAGCGTAACTACAATAGATATAGTTAACGGCTTAATACTTGAGTACTGGTTGTTTATCACGTTCGATGATATTTCCTTGATTTCATAGAATTTAGGTCATGGATTTGAAGCTTTGAGCGAAATCTCCCTCGTCTACTATGAACTAGAGTATTGACGACAGTAGATATTAGCGCAGTTGGAGGAGTAATCCCAAATGATAGGTCGTAAATGCACTCGATCCATTAATTTTGAGGTAACTTGTATGCAAATTGTATGCACGTTTTTCAAATAAAAAGATGATATCTATATTGATTTTCATCATTTTTTTAGATGCGCGATTTTATAACCCTGAAAGCCGGTACTGCAGTAAAGAACGCCCACGGGACAAGTAAGTGTAAACCAAGTAATTATCAATCGTGGATCAATTTTTGGAGAATTAAAACCCGTTCTGGCCCTAATGCTCCATTTAACTGCCAAATCAAAAGTTGTACGACACGTAAAGTATTAGGTGGTCATGTCAAAATCAACGAAGCTATGTACATAATACCCATATGTCATAAGCATAACCATCAACGAGGTGTAATGATAGCAAATGCTGGGGCAAAAGTTGCTACAATATTTCCCAACGAGTTTAGAGGCGACCCAAATGTATGTATGTTTTGCAAGACAAACACAGAGGGTTAATAGCTCCAGCAAGGAATTGTAGCAGCCGAACGAGGACATCATGGTTACAGTTGAGATCAATTCTTGATTTTGCTTACCATCACCATCCTCTATTACCCCCATCGCGGTGATTTTGCGACTTTGACAGCTCTTTTCTGCACCGAGCTGTGTAAACAAGCACACCGTGATTCCGAATGGGAATAACACTTCACACTTCAAAAGTGTTTTGGTTATACAGTAGCTTTCCTCTCAAAACAATTGAAGTGTATATATGCGCTTATTTTAGCCAAGCCATTGTATAATAGTTTATACTTGAACCTGTTGCTTGGGCATTTTAGCTCAGGCTTCCAGGTATTTTGTTTACACACGAAACCTATTACGATTATATTTTAATCTCACCTAATATAGTTTTTCGAAATCTTCTTATGAATGACATTACTCCTTTCCTTTTCGACACAAAACCCGTTCCAGTTTCCCTTTTAGCCATACAGCATTAACTGGCGATTGTTTTCCCAAGGTGGTACGTACATAAACTCATTTTATGAAAGGCCTGGATCGGGTTTAGTGTAGCATCTTTAACATTTTTTCTAGTGTTTAGACGGTGTATACATTTCAAAATTCTGCATCATTAACTAAATTTGCGTAGGTTGTTTTAAAAACACCCTTTGATAAACAATAACAGAAAAAAAATTATTCAATTCACCTTAAAAAATTCGGCAAATTTTTTTTTGACACAAGTGAAGTATTTTGCCATCGTCATAACTACATAGCAACACTTATATTAACCCTATTCGTACCAGGCTATTTGGGGTCTTTAATCCGCCAGAAGGTGGGAGAGAGTGGATTTTTTCCACCCTCTATAATTTTTGATAGAGACATGCTAACAAAGCGCAACGAAAACGAATGCAGGGATATCAGCACCAAATAACCACCTGGTTCCATTGGAGGAAGTGATATGGCACAATTCATCCCTGCAATAACTGATGGGCACGTTGTGAATGATAACGAACGGGTACTTCTCTCGCTACCACCAAGACTTGGTGGACTTGAAATACCAATTTTTACTGAATCTGCGCCAGTTGAGTATGACAACTCATGCAACATGACTTTAGAACTAAACAAGAGGCGCAAAATATGCGACCTAATATTTCCCAGCAATATGCCAAACAAACGTTTGGTATTTCGAAACAGAA
>JAYRBV010035679.1:7229-19631 GCA_036023255.1 Mitrocomella polydiademata
ACGGTCCCTGTAAAATGTTGTTTGTTCGTATAAAAAACTTTTTGAAATCAACTTTTGTTTTACCTTTTATACAGACAAACAAAAACAAAAATTAGATCAGAAAACTGATTTAAGTGCTACCCATAAAACTGACTTTGGAAGTTATTTAGTCTTTTTATGACATAATTGACTTATTAAAAACCACAGCAGAAAAACTCCTTTAGAGATTATTTATCTTCTCGTGCAAGAAGCAGACCAATAATAAAATTATACCTCACTGATAGTTGTATCGGAGATTTTCCACATATCATTAACACTCAAATCGGTCCAGCCACTGTTGTTCCTCAAGTATTTTATCAACTCCTATGTAAGAAAAAGATCATTAAAATCATATTAACAACACTTGAAGTGTAAAAGTGGTGTAAAAGTTTCTATAACTCTCAGCCTCAACAAATGACAAACGGAGTTGAAGTTAAACACAATGTTAATTTGTTATCGCTTTCTGATGGTTTTTCGCCTGTGGGAAAGGTCTAGAGACCAGCAAAGCGGAGGGACTGTTGCGATGAGTAGTTGGTTTTATTTTCGGTTTTATAGCCTGCAGTAAGAAAACACAACAATTTTCAGTCTAATTGATTATGGCCTACATTTTTGAATTACATGTCTGAAATATTCACTCGGTAATTTACAATCTCACCGTATTATCTGCTACTTTTTGCTGAAATTCTTTAGAATTCTTCATCATATCTTCAATCAAATCACTATAAGCAGGGCAGTTCTTGGTATCCTCCGGCCTCAATATCTACACAGCAAGAAAGAAACCTCAGAAAAATATACGACAAGAATATTTGGATTTTCGCGATCTTGTTGTTATTATAAACCTTCAATCAAGCTTTAATTAATGATATAAAAAAAATATTAGACTTACGGGGTCTTCGTCTCTGGGTACTGTTTGTATTGGAATAGGTTGCCATTGCTTGCCCAACTTTTGATTCCACTCCTAAACCAACAAAAAACGTTAGCTTCAATAACTGATGTTATCGCAAGCCATGCACACAAGGACGAACATAACGTTAGTCATGACTGAGTCTCTCTTTGCCTATAAAACCCTGCTGTACGACTAGTTATGAAGACTCTATCCGTGTTAAGAATATATAAAAATAATAACCTGCCATCCTTTGGGTGGATATAAAGCTGCTAATTGCGATTCTGCACTTTGTAAACAACGATCAGTTCCCGAACTGCGAATATATACCTACATAAAGAGAAAAAACCGTTCAAATGTAAAGCCATTAAGAAGTGAAATCTGAAAACAAGAGTTCCTATTCCTCAAAATATATCCGAACCTCCTTGTGAAGATATGATTGGTTAACGAATTTTGTGTCCACATATCTTGTCTTCAAGAACAATCCGAGATCATATTCCATTCGCATCCCTTTCTACGTAAAAAAACAACAAATAAAATATTAACATAAGATTCGATGAATATTGTCGTAAGATTCAAATATTTTACCAAGTCTGCAAAGATCATTATTCAGCAAGAATTATTTTCAAGCTGACTCAAATACATGAAAATACCAACAATGGACATCCAGTGGCTTTAGCAACAAAAACTTACCTGTGTAAGGCGACCTGGTCCATCAGGCCAATAATTAATATTTGGGTCAGTTGGATAGATTGCAACTGGAGATCTGGCACCATGTCTAAATAACTAGGGATAGAAAAAAAGTGCAATTACTACACCAGAAACTAGAGAGAAAAAAAAGGGAATCCCTGTCTTTTTTATTCGCAAATAATTAAATTTTTATCCAATCTAACCGCGAAATAACGACATGCCCCCCCCCCCCGTACAGCCATAAAAAATATGTATGCAAGCCAGTTAGACAAGAAATACTGAAGAGAAGAGGGAATTTCAAGTTATCCAAATGGTACATACTAGATTGACCATGATCAGTTCATCTTCTTGTGCATTGACGTCACAAATCAAAAGCAAGATTGCAACAAAAAGAGTTGTTTGTAACATGTTGTGACTGACTTGGTTAGTTTGTATATAGATCTGCAAAAAAAGAAGGAAAGAACTGTAATATTTACTTCACGTAGAAACTATACAAAGTGCCCCAGAAAAAAATATAATTTGGAAATCGGGGATACACAGATTACAATACATCTTATTATAACCCCTAACATCATCTCTCCTCGCCTTTTGAAGCGCTTCTAAAGACAAATTCCCTCAATTATTTTTTGGGGCATCCTGTTGCCTTTCAAGGTTCAGTTACAGTTGGTCACTATTGATTAATATAATAAAACAAAATATAAATAATTTCTGTAAAATCCAATTCTTCAATTTATGTGATGCAAATTTATCATAGGAACATTAAGAGTTATCAAAAATTATAGAGTTGTCAAAAAAATTGCAAATATTTCGTGAATTATACTACAACTGCTTTTAAAAATATACAATAATTATTAAGCTAATACAACATAATATACAATTTTTTATGACAAAGAATATTTATATAAAAACTTTACCCCAAAGAAAGACAAGAATCCCTTAAATAAAGCCCTCTCAAGATACAGTGCTAAATCTTCTTTTGATTTTACAATTTGAATAAACTTAGACGAATAAACTACACCAGAAGATTAAAAATTATTTGTTTTTTCAATTTTAGTTAATGAATACAAATCGCACTTGAATACGTCCAAATAACGTCATTTAGACTTTTTCAAATCTGCCCTGATGATTATGAAGTAAGAGCATAAAAATCCTTAAAAATACCAAATCCTTCTATAAAATATCGCAATATTAAATAATTACACCGTTAGAAATTGATCCAAAATTGTTACAAAAAGAAAAAGATACCAAATACACAATTTGTAAAAAAAAAGAACATTATAATATAGAAAAAGTCTTTCTGTTGAAATTACACAATATCAAATGATTATACTGAAGAAATTGACCAAAAAGACATGGGTATAATGACACATACAAACAAACAGACAAACAAACAGTGAATAACTTTTAAAGCCATCTGTTCAGATGACCAGGGTGGCATTTTCATCACTTTCTTCGTCATCATTGATTATTTTGGTTTTGTTGACAGTTTGATATTTATCGAGGATCATTCTTTTACGACATTTGTATCGTAACACCATCCAGATAAACAACAAGAAGAGGAAGATTGTCAAAGCAAGCAAAATGGCAGCAATAACCTTCAACCCTATAACAGAAAGTGAATTGAAAATATTCTTCAAAATTAAAAAACCAGCAAAGGAAACGACTTTTTGGAATGATGTACAGGTAATAACAGAAATTGTTGTTTTTTCAGAAAACATTGCTTAAAACAATTAAAATTGGTATAAAATTACATCATGGGTATTCCCAACTAGAGAACAAAGGTCACATATCTTAGGACTTTTTTTAAACTTTTCAAAATGAGCCGATATCTCAGAAACAAGTAAAAAAACAATGTGAATATAGATACTTACTTTTCTTTGTGAAGAAATCTGGCTTGACTCGACATTCTTTCTTTCTGTTGACAGGTACTCTACTCGATGTTATGCTAAATTAGAAGTAACTTTACTAATTAGATCATACCACTTTTCAATGAGAACACATTTTCTTATGAACTTTTTACACCAGCAATAAAATATCAGTCATCTTTCAAAGTTAAAAATCCTAGATGTAAGTGAAGTCATTAGCGCAATATTAACATCAACATTTAATTTCAATAGACAAAGAGTACGTGTTTAAATACCTTAAGAAATCATCCAACGGACATTTATACTGACAACCAGGTAGTTGCATTTGTGTGGAATTCGCTTCTTCGTTAAATCCATTGCGGTAATTGATGGTTACATAATAGGAACTAAATATATAAATATTTAATAAGAGCGAGTGATCTAAATAAAATTACTATATTTAAAAAGAGCAAATACAATCTATATTATATGTGAAATGTATATTCAACAGCTTAGATAAAAATATAATCTACTAGGAAAATTTCCAGGATAAACCGTTGTTGATTCATGGCTTGCTTACCCATTTGAATCTTTGTAGAGTTCAGTGAAAACACATGCAGAGAAAGATGGGATAGGAAACCTAATATTTAAGGCTGTGGTGAAAGCTAATATTGATGTATCATGCTAGAAAATAAATAAAATACCAGAGATTATTCTTATGAGAATGATTTCAAATGGAAAATAAAATAATAATTCTAATTGTAAAAATACTTTACTATTAAGTTTAATAGGAATTGCGAGTATACCCCCGAGAAAATGTTCACTTTATGCAATTTCTTTGTTTCTCCGTCACGTAAAGCAGCCATGTTTTTATTGATTACTCCTAACAAAGACCCTTTAAAATAAATAAAAATAAGGCATTTATATATAATCAGAAAGATAGAATAAAAATGTACGATAAAGCATAGTGTAGATGATGATTACCTCCTAATAATCGTCCTAATTCGTCACTTCCTTGGTAAAGATAATTGAAAGCCCAGTTTGAAAGATTTAAGATTTCTGGGAACCTTTGATCAACCCATTCAGCTGACTTGAGACCTTCTGCTTTCTAAAAAAAGTCAACTCTGTATTCAAGGTGCGAGTTCTAGGAGTTCAACCCGCCACGAGGCTGTCGGTGGTGAAAATTCCATAAGATTCTTTAGGATAGCAGCTCTTTAGAACTGAAGAGGCAATCTTGGGTAAAAATATTTAAATAAATAATGTTGATAAAAACGGAGGGGCTCGTGTCTTTTTGCCTTCAACAAAAATTATGATATAGTCAAAGAAAGAAAAATCTAACGACGAATTTATTTAATACAATCAGACTCTTGAAACTTGGTTATAGGATAACATTGGTAACTGAACATACCTCGCAAAGGATGTCATCTGTCACATCCCACATTGAAGTCAATGAAATATTTTCACCGCTGTTTTTGGTCATGTAATCAAGAAGTTCCTGTATGAAATTCAACAATTAAAAAAGATTATGCTTTCATATTCGTCTTCATAAGTAGGGAGGGAAGAAAACAAACTGAATATGATACCTGATTTTCCGCTGTTTTCTTTTTAACTTCGTCTGATGCTAACATTTCTTGCATGATTTCACCAATTCTTGGACAATCTGTATCTGCAGGTCGTAGTATCTAGATTGTAGTAAAAATATGAAGCGAGTATTGAAAGTAACTTTCCTTGAATCAAACTATTATAGTAGGTTTTTTGCGGCACTTACAGAATCTTCATTTCCTGGGACAGTTTGAACAGGGATCGGCTGCCAAGCAATATCTTTATTCCATGCCTGTAAAATACAATTTAAAAAAATTAAAAATAGTTATAATGTAGGTATGTGTTGTCGAAAGTAGGGGGGTTTTGAAACAACACAAATTTCAGGAGGGCGTACTTTCATAAATTGTACGGAATTGGCAAAATTTAATCATCTTACTGTATACAAATACTATTACTTCTACGTGAACCCATCTTTATTATTACTATAAAGTATTTTTTTTAATATTTAAATATCTTGTATCAATGTTTACATCACAAATTGTTATCTTAAAACAGTTGACAAAAAATAATTTGCCTGTGAAACTAAGAAACCCACTACCGATGCCCAAAATATTTCTTTCTATCAACCCTTGGCATTTTCGGAAACAAATCATGTTTTTAGTTTACCCTTAACAGCTATATCAATGTTTCAATTTCTAACCTGTTTACCACTGGGTGGATACAGTCCAGCAAGTTGACTTTCAGCACTTTGTAAACACCTGTCAAAGCTAGAACTTCGGATATAAACCTAAACACATCAATTGCTTATTATATGTACATCTAGCGGTATAGATACTTGTATGGACTTCCAAAATGAAATGGAAATTAAAACAAACCTCTTTGTGAAGGTATGAAGCGTTCAAAAATTTGGACACCACATACTTTTCGTTTAGAACTTTACCAAGAGTGTATTCCATCACCATACCTTTCTAATGGAAAAGTAACGGAAAGGAAATAAACTAAACAAACACTCATCATGAATTTAAAAAAAACAGTGGTTTGACAGAATTTACCTGAGTTAGACGCCCTGTACCATCTGGCCAAGCATCAATTTGGTTTGGATTGGTTGGAAAAAATCTTGTAGGGGATCTTGCACCATGTCGGTATAACTGAAATATCAAATTACGATTTATACTTTAAAAGAATACTTAAATAAGAACTTAAGGACCATGTGTTTTTATGGAAGATGACTTACAACATGTGCCAACTGCAATGTATCGCTGCACACCATGTCAACCATGATAAATAAGAAGCCAATTGATGTAGCGTAAAGTTCCATTTCTAACTTTATTTCTTCTTCTAAAGACAAAAGTGGTTTGCAAAAATGAAATGTTTTTCTTTGAACTCCAAGTAAAAAAACAAACTTCCTGATATGATTGATATAAAATCCTGGTTAAAAATTCAAATAATAAATACTATACCTAAAGGGAATTGGAGAAGAAAAAATTGAAAAATATTCAAGTTATATTATTTTCTAAGAATAAAATTGTTTATAAAATGCCCTCCTCTTTAGTGTGTATCAACTTTTTTTAGTTGTGTCTTCTAGTCACACTAGTCACAGCTACTGCCGAGGAGTGTGATTAACATTTGTAAAGTAATTATAACCATTAAAAAGACTCTCCATCAGATGTGTGTGCATAGTTGTTAAATACGCCTCTGAGTGTGTCTGGATATAATGACCAATGATTTTTCAATCTTTAAAGATTGTTACAGAGTGGCAATTTTTGGATTTCTTTTTCAATTTTACATAAACATCTGAACTAAGGCTTAAAGTAACTAACTTAAAGTTTTTTGAGTACAAATAATAAAAGATTTTATTTTATATTGTTCTAATCATAGTTTTTTTTGAAAAACAGTACAACTAAAAAATACATTAAATCATACCAATTTCGAACAAAGATATTTTAAGATCAAGATTTATATATGGAATGTGTGAAAGTGTTTTCAATTTAACAATAAAAAAGAAAAATAGTATAAAAATCCTTTTTATCTTCCAAAATAATCAAAATAATTTCCAGATTTATAGTTTCCTGCTTGAAGAGTATCCAAAAGTTTTTGAGCAGAATCAACAGGATTAACGATTGTGCCCTTTTCACGCATGTCTTTCCAGTAAATTCTGGTTGACATATTGCCATGGTGGTTTGTCAATTGGCCTCCCATTGCTGTGTCCATTGGACCAGGTGAATAGGAAACAGTTGTAACCTCTGGATGATCAAAGGTCAAACATTTCATAAACATATCCATGCCAGCCTTGGAAGAACAGTAAGTTGACATACAGCTTAAAGGTTTGACAGCTGCCAGCGATGAAGTCTGTACCACTATACGATTTGCATCATTGAAATGCTGACAAAATTTGGTGATCAAAAACACTGGTGAGGTCATGTTGACATTAAACCATTTCTGATAATCTTCGATGGAATGAGAAGATCCAAGAGCTGTTGTCGTAACATCTCCCAATACACCTGCATTGTTAAATAAAAGCAAATTGTCGAATCCTTTTTGTTGCTCTTTCAAGAACATGTTGACTGCAATTTCGGTCTCTCCAGAATTACTTAGATCTACTGGCCACAATTCTATGGAAAATCGATCTGTGGAATATCCAAACTTGTTCATCAATGATTTGGTCTCTTCCATTCCATCAACATTTCTGGATAGTAGAACGATCTTCGAACCCTCAGCTGCTTTATTGAAGAGGCCTCCTTCTTTCACAAGTAGTTGTGCTACTGCTTGACCAAAACCAGAACTTGATCCAGTGATCAAACAAAAACATTTTCCAATAAATTTTCCTGTCATTGTTTAAATAGAGTTCTCTTTTCTACAGAATAAAATGGAATACAGAAACAGAAACATTGAATGGATCAGAGGCTCTGAATCTAAGAAAAGTAGTAAGTAGGGCAGCACAAAAGCAAAATTTTTCCAACCTAGAAAGTATCATACAGGTAAACTTAATAAGGACCAAATCTGTCCTTTCACAGTTACTTATACTTTTTGGAACACAAAATGTCAGTAAAAACGCTATTAAGAAGATTTTTCATTAGCCAATGATGATGAAAATTGGACATTTTTATGTTCGTTGTTGATACAAACAATCCAATCAATATAAAATTAATAAAAACTTTAGCTTGGTACAAAAATCACATATATAAACTGAGAGACATACTTAAAGAAACTACTAGATTGATTAAATAAAACTAAACAATATCAATAATAACAGGCTGAGTAGCACAAGTTTTTCTTGAATTAGAGTTTAAACTGAAATTATATTTTGAATATCTATATAATAAAAGCCGTATTTTGTTTGTACGCATTAATGGTAGCTGCAAGCTGTGGGAGAAATTATTTCAACATTTTCAAAAAATAAAAAAAGTGAAAAAAATCAATAAAATTTGGTCCAAAAATGCTCTAATTAATGTAAAAAAAAAAAAATTTTGGTAATTTTTTTTTTTTTTTGTGCGAAAAGTTTGAAGGACGTGCGTCCTAACGACGGGTTTCATGCATTATGCGTAAGCAGTCTCTTCAGCGTCCTTGTTGACGCTGGGAACGCTAGTTGTATAATAATACTTGACAAGGCCATTAATGTTTTTAAGGTAATGTACAAGAATGGTTTTAATTTAGACCACCCAACACGTCTTTTGGTTAGTGTTATAACAAGTGCTATAATTAACTAATAAAGTACAAAAAACAATGGTTCTAAACATTTCCGAAAATTAACATGGTACAAACTATTAGATATAAGAGTAACTCGAGAATTTACTCAAAAAACATTTTAGGAAACAAAGTTCAGCAGCTTACAAGTAAATAAAAAGATTATTTAAGTTTATCAATAGAAATACACCATGTTCAAACTTATTACTGTACATACCTTAAAAGTGTAATCATTTTCGTAATTTTTGACCAAATTTGAGAAATTAAATACACGCAAAATATTCTTTGAGGTGGCATTTGCAAAAATTAATACATCCATAAAGTACGTACGCAGCCCTTTTTTTCACTGATTTTTTCTTTTGCTTCTTTCTGTCAAGTATTGATTTCTTACGTATCAAATTTTCAATATTTTGAGACTTTTATATATAAATAGTATAAAAACTTTATCCATAAAATCAATCAGTTTAGTTTTTGGTATCATCAGTACTGAAGATGCTCGAAAATTTTCAAAAACTAAGTTCCAAATATTGAGCAATAGACAGTCTAAGTCTCAGTCAATAGACAGTCTAACTGCGTATGTACTCATTAGCAATGACCCTCCCCCCTTGTACGCACCTGTACGGTTTTGGCATGACCCCCCTCCCCCTACCTGCGTACGTACTTTATGGATGGCCCCAAAGTTAAAAGTCCCAAAAATCAGGAATTTAGGTACTTTAAAACTTATCCAGCAGGCACAAAATGTTATCTTAAAGTCACAATAACGTTGTATGTACATCAAAACAATGTTTTATATGCAGACTGGCTATATGTGCTGTTAAAAAATATATGATTTTTCGTGATTCGCAAAACTTAATACACTTTTAAAAGGTAGTTGCTATGCAAGCACCAGAAAAAGATGGTGTCTTCAATGATTAACATATACTCATAATAATGGTGGGAAAGACACTTTTATAAGAAAAAAGTCTTATATTTGTTATTATGACAATTGAAAAAGTACAAGTTGCAAGATTGCAAGTATCTATATATCATAATAATCAATGTGGGCTCCTGATTCAAAATCCATTTTTGCAATCAAATTCATCAATTTACTAGCAGAATCTGTTGGCACTATTATTGTTCCTTGGTCAAACAATGTTTTAAACCTACTCCTTACTTCTTCCGATCCGTTGTTCTCTTTCATATTAAGTCCCATTTTAGTGTCTAATGGTCCTGGTGCATAGTTTAAAGTGATGATTTCTGGGTGGTCCAGTGTCAGACACTTTAAAAACATATCCATGCTCACTTTAGCAGTGCAATACATTGACATATGTGGCATACTTTCAACAGCACATAAAGAAGAAGTTTGAACTACAATGCATTTTGAATCGGAAAGATGCTTACAAATAGAATTGATGATGAACACAGGGCATATTTGATTTAAGTTGAAGTACTTTTGGTATTCAGTGATGCTCCATTGATATTCTAATGGTTTCTTTGAAATATTTCCAACAGAACCTGCATTGTTGAATACCATCACATTTTCAAAATCTTGAGGCAGCATCTTGATAAAGGTTTTGAATTTGGTCTCAGTAATCTCAGTATCAGTTAGATCAATTGGTAAAATATCAATACTGAATCTTTCCATATCAAAACCATCTTGAGCCATTAAGGATTTAGTTTCTTCCATTCCATCTATGTTTCTTGATACTAATGCAATTTGTGAACCAGAGCTTGCATTGTGAAGAGGTCCTCTTTGCCTAACAATTAACTGAGCAATTGCTTGTCCAAAACCAGAACTAGCACCCGTTATCAAACAAAAACATTTTCCTTGAAAAGGCATCTTCTTTTTTCAAAGCTTCTTTAATTCTGGCATGATAAAAAAACAATAATATACGTGGCAGAAATTTTTTGTATGAATATTTTGGCAATTTTGACAAAAGTAAAAATTGTGAAAAAAAGGTGATATCCAAATATCAGAAAAATCGCAAAGGACCTAGCTAGGCAGGGCATTAGCCAGGACTGTGCCAGGCGTTGCGATCTAAATGGACCTTTTTCATATTGCACTTTAATTTTGTGACGACGTTGTGCTGATAATCTACTTGTAACTCTCCTGCACCTCAGAACGTATTTTACTGTTGTTTCTGTAACATCTTTGACATAAAACACCGAGGTGCAGGAGAGTGAAGAAGTTGTGCCGTCACAAGTAGATTATTGTTTCTGTACATTTGTTTGTTTTGACCCCTTTTCGACTAAAATCCAAGATTACAGCGCGATATAAAAATTATCTAAGGGGACATCTACAAAAAAGTAATGGAAGACCAACGAAAAAGTGTGTAAGTGAAATAGCTGCCGCCACTCTCCACCATCTTCTTGAAATGATGTTATCAATGATGTAATCAATGCCCACGGAAGCGCGTAGAGCCCATCTAATTTGCTAACTTGTCTTGTCAAAAATATTATGTGGAACCAGAATGAATGGAACAAGTACACTAAAACAGCGTGTTTTTATCTTTTATACACTAGTTCCGTAAGATGTATATAAATGAATGGTTGCGTATAAAAGGACAACAACAGACATTTTGGTTACAGTACTAATTGGGACGAAAATCGTTTGTCAACGTCCCCACACCCCTAGTCATTCCACACCAATTTTCATTTTTTATTTTTTAGGTAAGAAATTTTTATCATTGGATAGAGCTTGGGAAGACAGAAACAATGAGTGGTCATTCACTTTATTTGCATAAGTGTTCCCAAGATATTTAGTTTTAGTGACCAAAATATTGAACTTTTTTTGAAAAAATGTGTTTTAAAATTTTCAAGCTAAAAAAACTTATTGAATGGCACCAAAAAAGAAGACATTGCAAAGAATTTTTTTTTTTCAGTTTTCTTTTTTTAAAACAACTTTGTAAAGAATTTGCAGAAAAAGAGTTTAGCTGTTGTTTACTATATCATTTCCGCCCCTTAGGCAAACAAAAAAATGAAAGAAAAATGATTGTTTGCAATAGAGAAAGAATTTTATCATGTGGGGTCTTTTTTTTGAAACAAAATGGCGGGTTTCACATAGTGGAAAAAAGCCGCCGCGTGGGGATGTGAAAGTAGTGGTTTTAAAAACATTTTTATAATAGAAAAAATAATTTTTGTAAATAATCGATTGTGACCATCATACATGGTACAGGGTATAAAACTGATTAGACTAAGACCACCCGTACAGCACCCATATACACAGTACGGGGGATATGGTTAATTAGACTCTGAACACCTGTACAACTCCCGTACATTCACCAATTTTACGGGGGTCACCCAGCCCCAGGGTCGTCGATAAGCACATGTGCCAGGCACACCATATATGGTTAGAAAGCACGAAAAACAGGCTATACAATGCAAAAAAAACACAGGCTAATAGGAAGTGGATAGAAAAGTGCGATTTCTTTTCTGACGTCAATTCTTTTTCACTCTCTTTGGTAGCCATTCCACGGGAGAGCGAAAAAGAATTGACGTCAGAAAAAAAATCACACTTTTCTGTCCACTTCCATCGCCTGTAACTTTCTATTAGCCTGTGGTTTTTTGCGTAGCCTGGTTTCCGCGCTTTCTAATCATGTTTGACATGTTTGGCACATGTGCATATTGCGGACCTTTAAAAGCGATATGCCAAAACCACTTTTTGGTTGAAAAAACCTGTGGAACATTTTTTTGTTATGATCTGGAAAGATTGGAAAAGCCGCGGCTAAGGCAATTTGTCTTTTTTTATGAAACTTTCCATGT
>JAYRBV010035790.1:4675-19619 GCA_036023255.1 Mitrocomella polydiademata
AAACAACCCTGATGTATTCCCTTTGCCTCGGCATTCAACCATAAATTTTGAAAAATATCATAATTTCAGTCATCTTACCTGGTTCTCCCTTGTGTCCAGCTAATCCCTCAACACCTTTATTTCCTTGTGTCCCGTCACCAGCGTCTCCAGCCAAACCTTTAGATCCAAATAA
The DNA here is from genome assembly GCA_036023255.1 of Mitrocomella polydiademata. Lineage (NCBI taxonomy): Eukaryota > Metazoa > Cnidaria > Hydrozoa > Leptothecata > Mitrocomidae > Mitrocomella > Mitrocomella polydiademata. The sequence continues at coordinate 4,848 of JAYRBV010035790.1, forward strand.
ACCAGGTATACCACCAACGCCTTGCTCTCCGTCAGCACCTTGTTCTCCCTGGAGACCTGGTGAGCCGGCAGGACCTGGTTTCCCCTTAGAACCTGGCTCCCCTTTCTGAAGCGTGGTATTAGTACAGCCCAGCGATAAGGCAGCTTTCAAATCCTCTATCTTCTGTGACAAGAAATCGTAAGTGGGGACGTCGAGATAATAAGCGGGATTGGAAACGAAGTTCTGTAGCAGGTATCTGTTCTTTTCGGCACCCACAGCGAGGGAGAAGACCATAATATCTTCTCCTTTGATACCATTAGCATACTCAACTGCGCTGTCTGACAAACGTTTCCCTAAGATCCCTCCTCCACTAATGAAACCGTCACCAAGAATCACAAGAGCCTGACAAGTAAACAAAATTATGGTTGACACTAAGTTGACACTCATCATTTTGGCTAAATCGGGGATAAATCAAGAATAAATCGGGGATAAAACTAGTCTTAACCTCTTTTTTTACCCTACTTTATATTCTTGTGTGCTTTTGTAACGCATGACTTGAAAATGGAAGAGGGAAGTCAGCTCTCTCGACTTATAAGTTCAGTATACTGGGGATACAGAATGAATGAGCGTCTTCTTTATTGTATATAACTCTAAACTGATCGGTAGGCTGGTTGCTGTTAAGGTGTTCAATAATAATTTTCATAGGGCTTCAAGCGAACCATCTGATTTTATTATTTCTTTTCCCCTTAACCCGTATTTTTCAAATAACTTTTTTTCTATAAACGCAATGAACTAGCCACTTTGTCAGTTTAAATATAATTCTATAAGACACCTTTTCCAAAATCTTTCGTCAATCTTGAATAGCCAGGTATTGAAATTCAACTAATTCCAAGCAAAAATGAGTGAAAACTAAATTTGTAATAACATTTGAACTAATGATTCAATTAACTTCATATTTTAACATAAGTTAATCTCATTAGTAGAATTCTTCAAACGCCAAGTTCAAATGATAACGTTAACGTTAACGCAAAATTATGACGTAATAACGCATTTTTGATTTTTGTCAACTTTGGTGAGTTATTATGGGCTGAATTTGCATAAAACCCGTATGATATGTTAAATAGTATGGTCTAAGCTTTCAGAAATTGAAAACAGAATTAAAAACCTTGACTAGATCTCTTTCAAGAATCCCCCCCCCCCCTAGGCCTGAAGCACCCTTAAAAGCCTAGGCTGAATAGGGTTAAAATAGACAGGACAACACTTCTACCAATCTTAAGTTCTCAGATAGTTATTTCCCCAATAGATACTTGTGAGGTCTAAGGGCTTTATCATTAAGGCACTTAAAAAATATTAGCGCAATATAATACCTTTTTAGTTTTTTGGTCACCGACTCTAGAGCCTGCTCTTCTTGTAAACAGCTCATTCTCAGCAATTTGTAAAGCTAAATCCAATCTTGATTCGCGAGCCTCATTGTGCTGTATGCGATCTACCGCTTCCAAAAGATCCGTTGATGAATCATAATCACTGAAGCGAATCTCAATGTTGGCGCCCGCCCCATACTTGATAACACCCGCCAAGGAGTTCTCTCTACCAATGGGGAACTCTCTGAGAATCTCACGAATAAAATCTTTTTGTTTGCGGAAGTCTTCTGCGTTGACGCTTTTGGACGAGTCGAGCAAGAAACCGATATCAAAACGGGCAGAGTTGACGCAACCAATGTTGATGCTAGCTATAAAAGAGTGTTGTTATATTATTGATTTTCTCGAATGCTCAGTAACAAGTTTTAGCGTAGTAAAACATAGTAAGACATTAGTTAACCATATTGAACAGGGAAAATGCACGACCGGTGATGAAAAAAAAACTAATTCACTTGCTGATAGGTTTTATAGATCAAGTCATATTGTAAGTGCATTTACGTTGCAAAACACTTAACAACGACCGGCCGTAAACTCAAACCCCTGACCTAAAATTTACAAGCTTGGCCACAGCTTCTTTTATTAAGTGCTAATACTCGGTCTTAATTGTAAGAAACAATTATATCTGTGCTGTAAATATTTGAACTTTGTAAAGGCCGTTTTCCACTTGCGTTTTTATCGTACGGGGAAACCAGGTCCTGCCATACGAGGCTGTACCAGGAGAGGGGGGAGTCAATTAAAATCTTACTATCTTTCCCTCGTCTACCGGATGGACCTCCTGTTCCGTTGTCTCCTTTTTCTCCTTTAATTCCTTGATCACCTGACAGCCCAGGTTTTCCTGGAACACCGGGCAGCCCACGTTTTCCAAATCGTCCCGGGAATCCACGTGGTCCGGGATCACCATCATCGCCATCCTTTCCTAAAAAAAAGAAGTTTTATCTTCAGTAAAAGCTTTGGTGATTCACTTACTTTATAAGCCGATGACTTCATTCATTCAACCTCGGGGTTGTTGTCATTTATTGTAATACAGTTCGTGTTTCAATTCATGATCAATCGTTCTTTTATAGAAAAGTCTCTTAAATGTGTTTGTTAAATCGAGGCAAATTTCATCAAATGTCTCGTTCTTCCAGTCTATTTTATAAGGTTTCAAGTGAACAAGAATTGAAACTTGATTGAATCTAATCTCTTAAAAGAATAATGCATTAAAATTGAATTATCGGAAATGTAAATCACCTCCTCATGTATTTACGAAACGTGGGTTATCTAAGAACATTCAAAGAACATCCAAAGAACAGAATTCCTTGCAAGAGAGAATAAATGTCCAATATTGGGCACATTCTGATAGGGCGTAACCCTTTTTTATGCCGGTGGCTTAATTTCTTTTGAACTTCAATGTAAACCTGTTTACCTTCTTTCTGAGTACCAAAACATAGACATTTTATGAACGTTCAACTAACCTTCCTCTCCCACATCACCAACAACTCCACCTGATCCACGTTCGCCACGTTTACCAGTTTTACCTTGTGGACCCCGTGGACCATTTTCACCCTTGCGTCCCTGGATACCGCCATCCCCATTATCCCCGTCCGCACCTTGGATGCCTTTCTCACCGGGTGTCAACTCTTTCATCCTCTGCTTCTCTTCTATGAAGATGAAAAAAGAAAAGAAAAAACATTAGAAACGCGTCATTTAATGAAGTTTCAAGGTTTTGAAAATCATATATAATTATATCAGTGTCTAGGGCTATTGATTTCTGCAGTTTCATCATTTTTATTAGTTATGTCTAAGTATTTAAATGTTCCTTTTCCTTTTTTCCTAATCCTCGACACAGTGCTACAAGTAATTATTTTTATCTCCATAATATTACATGTTTGCTACATTGTTACCTTCGGTTGGTTCAGTGCTACAAGTAATTATTTTTATCTCCATAATATTTCATGTTTGCTACATTGTTACCTTCGGTTGGTTCACGACCCTTTTCTCCCTTTTGTCCTTCTTCTCCTGGTTGACCAGTTTGCCCTTGCTTTCCTTCATCTCCGATTGCCCCCGGCTCGCCAACATCTCCCTTCACTGATTCACCATTTTCTCCCTTTTTGCCGGGGGAACCATTTTTACCATTTTTTCCTTTTAACCCATATTGGCCAGCCATTCCCTAAATCAATGAAGACTAAGAAGGTAACTGGAAATTTAGCAACCTGTGGTGTGTTTTGATTTTCAACCGTTCCGACTGTTTGTTAATAGCGATACGAACAGACGGCATTTGTTTCAATTGTATGTGAACAGTCAAAGACCAAAACAACTTATTACCTTAATGCCTTCTTCGCCACGTTTTCCTTCGGGCCCTGAAGTTCCGTTTGTTCCTTTGACCCCTTTTAATCCGGTCGACCCGCGTGCTCCATTAGGACCATCACTTCCTTGGGCACCCTGTTCACCTTCGGGAGCAAAACTTTTGTCCCCAGGTGCATCAGGTCCTTTGCGTCCTCTTTTCCCAACTTCTCCTTTGATACCGTTTATACCCTGAGAGGAAAATCAGAAACCATAAATGACGTAATTACTTGAATAAGCGCCCCCCCCAGCTTGAGTAAGCCACTTCTGTACCAAAAGAGTCAGCAAAATATATATAAGTCATAAATTAGACTTTTGAAAGAATTTTCTCAACCTACTTATAAACTCAGTGTGAATTTTTTAAAGGAGAAAAATATTTCGGAATATACCAAATTTTATCACGCTTGCAAATAAAATTTCAAAGTTCAAAGAGGAAATTATCGGGTCGGTACCTTCAAGCCTTTATCCCCTGCTTGTGTCAGCCCGGGTTCGCCCTTCTTTCCGGCTGCTCCAGGGTCTCCATCAGAACCGGTCATTCCCTTAGAACCAGGTCGTCCTGGAAACCCACTCTGCCCTGACACACCTTGTTGGCCAGTTGGACATGTAGGGCATGGACCTCCCGGGTGACCCTTCATTCCTTCCTTTCCTGCCGGTCCGGCTGGTCCAGTTTCTCCAGTATCTCCTGGTCTTCCTACAGCTCCTTTTTTGAGACCAGGGCATTTATTTTCTACACAATCAGCAGTAGTCGTTGGCCCTGAATCAAATAAACAGGTGAAATTTAAGTGTCAAGAAAAAAAGAAAATATTCTTTGCTACTCCCTGATGAATCGAATTGCTTGCAGTTGGCATAATTTTTCGAGTTGAGATGCTAAGAATCAACTTAATAAAAAAACTGCGATTCAAAACATGAATCGGTAACCGTGGGTTATACGAATATGAAAAATACTCAAGAAGCTTATGGGAAGAAACATTCTGCCGTTTCGAAAGTTCAATGAAAAAACAACAAATGTTTACCTCTAGAACCAGGCAATCCGGGTGGGCCAACACCTCCGGATTCCCCTCTTTTGCCTTGTTCACCCGGTTTTCCGCCGTCTCCTTCAATTAAGGGTGAATCCATTCCCGTATCACCTTTTTGACCTTGATCACCACTTTCCCCTCTGCTGCCTCCATCGCCAGATTCCCCTGTCTCACCTGAAATTAAATAATTATCATTATGGTCTTGGAGGGTTCTTTTTAGGGTTCCGAGTTCGAATCCTACTCAATGCATCATAGTCACACCGAGGAAGGGCGAAACATGTGTCTGTCAGACTGATTCATGAGGATCTGACAAGTGAACATGAATTGAAACTTAGACACCCTCATAAGAATAAAAGGAGATCTTCATGTTTATCGTACAGTTTATGTTGAGACCATCCGTTCCTTTATAGAATTTTCTTCGAAAATTGATTGAGAAATGAAGAGGATTTTCATCAAATGCCTCACTCTTTCAAAAATGTTTAAAATAGAGTTTTTTGAATGTTTGGTATGGATGAACTATCTTGAACTAGATTACAAGCTACCCGAATAAAAAATATAACACATACCTTTTGAACCAACGAGTCCCGGTTGTCCCTTCACACCGACGGGTCCTTCATCTCCAACTGGTCCCGCGCTTCCGTCATCACCTTGGTTACCAGTAGCACCAGCTGGTCCTTCCTCTCCAATTTCACCTGGTAGGCCAGCATCCCCAACACCTCCGAGGGGGCCTTTCTTTCCTTCTAATCCGGGGGTACCCTATAAAAGAAAAGATGTACTCACTGTTTATAGACATCACTGTATAACATATATACAACCAGACAATTCATTTTATCAAAAAGTTTATACGTTGGAAAATTACTTCATTCATAACACAGAAAAAATTCTCCTCCAGGGTATTTAGTAGAAAACCACGGTGGTAACGTATCTTTTTATGTGTTTTGAGGTGTAGGACACGATACCGCTGTGGTTTTTTATTAAATACCCTAGAGGGAAATGCAAATTTTCTCCTCCTTAGCGTTTTTGGGGCATTTTCAAGATTTCAGGGAGATTCCAGAAGTGATATATATACGTACCGTTCCTTGGTCTCCTCTTCTACCTTGTTCCCCTGGCAACCCAGGTAAGCCGACGTCACCCTATAGAAGCAATGATCAAATTAAAAAACACAGACCTAAAATCATTGTTTTTTCAAACAGTTCTGATAATATCTGGCATCTGACAGACTGAGAAAGTTTTTGGGAACTATGTTTTTTACCCTTGTTCCAGGAAATCCAATTGGTCCATTAAGTCCATCTTCTCCACGCCCTCCACCGGCACCTTTCTGTCCTTTGTTTCCCGATAATCCACTTTCACCCTAACCAATCAAGAAATAATACAAAAATGTATTGAAATGTCATGCAAATAATAAGTAACGAAACAAAAAGGAAAAACTTAACCTCACAAGCTTTTCGAGTATTCGAGTACTTCCCTGCTAGGGTATACACAAGGTAAACATTTTACATAAAAACAAATAGGAGTCGATTTCTACTGAGTTACAGAGAAACCAAGTGGGATTGATGATTGCTATTTATACCATAATCATACTCCAGTGTAGAGCGATTATTTAACAAATTTTCCCATTTGGGTTACATGATGACTCAAACCATTTAAAATTACATTCAAGGTGTCCATAAAATATATCATTTCTTTGGTACGCACTATATGAAACTTCAATTCCAAACAACTCACCTCTTTTCCCGCGACACCTGTTTCTCCTATCTCTCCTTCATCTCCTTGGGCACCTTTTCGACCCTAAAAATTTGTTAACCATAAACAAAGTTAACCATTATCTCCATTCGTGAAAGTATTTCCTCTTCTCTCGAACTCTCCCGCAGAGGACCTAGTGAAGTGTGTTACACTCTATAGGAAATCTAATGGGGTTTGGACTGACGTAAATTTCTACTGCCACATATTTTTCTATAGTACGGTGGGCTTATAATAAAATACAAGCAGTGTATACAGAGCATAGAAAATCTCTCCAGTGGTGTGAATTATTATACTTAAAAGGTCAAAACAATGATAAACACCCTCGACTTCTGATCTGTCTTGACTATTTAATGTTATGAATACAACGACAACGGCATACCTTAATTCCTTTGACTTCTGATGATTTCCCATCGCTACCGTTTGATCCGGTCACCCCCTTTGTACCGGGTTCCCCTCTCGCACCTGTGGTACCATTTATATGACCACCGGTGGCGTAATCTGATGCCGGTGGACCCGGGTCACCTCGGTCACCCTATCAAAACAAAAAAAAATCGATTTCACACACAAACGAAGACAAAAGATCTTTTTAATCGGAGTTTTATCATTGGTCACTCTAAAAAGAATCGTTTCCGTGTTCAGAAAGTTCCAGGGCCAGACAAACGATTGACAACTGAGGTGTCTAAGTTTCAATGCATGTTCACTTGTCAAATCCTCATAAATCAGACTGGAAGAATAAGGTATTTGATAAAATTTGCCTCGACTTTACAAACACATTTAAGAGACTTTTCTATAAAAGAACGACTCTACTTACTTGGTATCCAGTTTTTCCTTTTTGGAAACTTGTGCTCACACCCTGAAGTGAAGAATGACAAAACAAATGAAAACTAGATTGCATTTACAGAAGAAAAAGCCAACATTATAGTATTTAAATAGTTTCTTAGTTATAAGTTAATAGTTTCCCGAACTTAAAAACGGTAGTCGATACTGGTAAGTATGCAAGAGTAAGAAAGAGAATTCCTACTATATCGAATTAGCCTGTACATTAGTTTCCTCATGGTAATCCAAGGGTTAAAGATTAGGAAACAAAGATAATAAATATCCTATCTAAATATGTAACAACAACAACAATGAACAACAAAGTTGCTTACTGGATCACCAATTTTTCCGTCTTCACCAAGCGGACCAGCTACACCATCAGTTCCTTCATCACCCTGAGAGAGAGATACAGTGAATAAATAGTAAGTAAATCAAGGTTACTAAATTCCATTGATTTTAGGTGAGAGTAATGTTTATTAAATATTGGAGTTTTAATTATCTGTCATTTATAACTAAGACCGAAATCTAACTAATTGTCACAGCTTTCCTAAGCGAAGATAACAATTGTTCTTAAGTATTTTCATTTTAAATAGGTGCTTGACAGTTGAAGTAAATTGTTGAAGTAGTTAGAATGTTGAACAAAATACCGGGTCAGTTTTGGAGTTCCTGGTCATAAACAACTTTCTGCCATTTAAAATCAGGACTAATCTAATTTCTCCCTAACGAAGATCTATGTGGCACTCAAATATTGTTGTATATTTCAATATATACCAATATCATCTATATAATAAAAGGCGTATTTTGCACGCATTTCAAAATGGTAGCCGAGCTGGGGAGAAATAATTTCAACATTTTCAAAAAAAAAAAAAAAAATTCTAATACAATTTTCTTTTTTTCGCGCGTTCTATCGACCGGCGAAAGCAGTGTCTCTTCAGCATTGGTTTACCAGCTAATAATCAATTTTAACTAATTGATAAGTAATAGAGATACATACCTCAACACCATCTGGACCAAGTGCACCTTTAACACCCTAGAAATTTGAAAAAATAAGACTTCAAATAGAAACCATAGAAATGTTGTTACCCTAAATGTATATTAATGGTCACACACTCTAAGAGGTAAACTCACTTATCTCTACTAAACTCTACTAGTAGCAGCGATAGAGCAGTTACCCAACAAATGGTGTGAGTTTGAATCCTGGCAGTCGACGAATATAATCAACACCCTATAAGAAGCTGTTCCTTACTTCTACAATATTTAGAAACTACAAATTGAAACTGACCTTTCGGCCAAACAGTCCAGCTTCTCCTGGATCACCCTAAAGAAAGAAGAATTCAAGACTATAGAGATAGGTACTAAAATAATGATATGGAACCAAAAATCGCTTCATCAGTATACATAAATATATATACTATTATAATTAGTATTTACTTTTCGAAAACTTTCTTCCATACTATATAGGTTTGACTATGGGTTTGCTGCCTTCCTAAATATAAGGAGCTGAAGCGACAGCTCTAACCCTTTCTCTATTTGAAGATTCTTCTATCATTTACGGTGAAATACAGAAATAGGTCCCTTTCCATTTTTAAGTGACTGTTTCACAATAATTGTAAATCTTCTCAATGCCTAGTTTCAGTTTCAGAAGACAATAATTTTCTAACAATCTTACATCATTTCCTCTTTCAATAACTAAGTTGGGATCAAATTTGGTTGGTTTTCCTTTGGCTCCTTTAGGTCCAATAGTTCCTTGGTATCCAGGAGGTCCTGGAAACCCATCTACACCGGCATCTCCAGCTTCTCCCTGTGAAGAAGAAGAAAATATTTGCACATATCGAAGATTTCAAAAATAGGGGTTTGTTACTACTGTCTCGGGCTGTTTATTTGTTCATAAAATGCAAAGCGGGTATGATCTGTCACGGAGACCAGCTTATTCCAGTGTCAAGATAAGTGGCAGATGTGCTGATAAATCTTGACTTTTCCTGCTAAACCTTTTCTTACAATGAATGAAATAACACATGTAATACCAAAACAAAAAAATAAATCACATACTGCTTCTCCTGATTTACCGCAATCACCGCATGGTCCTGGACGTCCAATAACTCCTGGTACTCCCTAAGAAAACAAAAAATACTCAAAATGGTATTGGAAAACAAGTAATTGAATTCTTCTTTTAAAAAATGTATAGAAATGATCAAAAAGATTGTGCTGAAAAAAGCCAGCCACAGTTATTTAATAAAACAAGACTCCACTTACCGGAATACCGTCATATCCACTGAACCCAGGTAGACCAATTAATCCCTACAAGCAATAAGAAATAGAAAAAACATTCCAAAATATCTAACAGAGTACAACTTTATTATAGTTGAATTTACTAGAACAAAACTAAAACTATTAATTGGAAAGAAAATTATAATTAAAAATGATGATTTGAGCAAGACATTTGAATATAAATATAAGAATAACATGATTTTCTTTTAAATAAGTACTTTAAAAATCATGCTGAGCTTCTTATATTTAAAGAATATTAGTGTTTATATTTACCTTGTCCATAGTAAGCTATAAATGGAACTATGATTAATTGGAAAAATTACTAGTGCTTATAATAACCTTGTCCATAGTAAACTCTTAATAGGAATATACGATTTACCTGGCCTCCTTGATCACCAAAGACTCCTCTACGACCATCGTCACCATGTTGACCTCTGGGTCCACGGATACCTCCTTTTCCATTTGGACCCTGGAGTAAGAAAATATTAAAGATTCTCACTCTAAATCAGGGATTTAAAAAAAAACAAAAACATTTTAGGACTTTTGCTACTCAAAATTGTTACTGTAATGCTAATAAAGCATAAAATAACAAACATGAAGATAACTACAAATAATTAAGCGCCATGCTGCATAATCATAGAAGATCAACAAATTCCTGAAAAAGTTTAGGAATAATTAACAAGTCAACAACAAATCAAGTAGCGAAATTCCAAAATACTCAATAAGCGTCTGTGCGCTTGATCAAAGCTTTAAAGTACGCAATATTTGAGAATCTTACCCGCACTCCTGGTGATCCTCTTTTACCAAATGTTCCTTGTTGACCTCTCCCTCCTTTGGCTCCTTTCAAACATGTAGTTGGTTCCTTGCATTTCTAGTATGAAGAAGAGCTACTAGTAAGAACACATTATTTATTATAAGGGAATGATAGACAGTTCAAATGCATTTTTGTAACTAAGGATATAGTGAGACTTTTTTTAAATGTAACTAACATGTATGCCATAAGATGAAAAAAAGTTTTAAAACCGAAAAAATCAAAAAAATCAAATTTTGAAACCGTCAATAAATAACTTAAATTAATCTATTAAAATCTTAGAATCAGTAAAGGCTGACTTACCTCTTCGGGAACTTTGACTGAACCAGCTAAAAAAAGAAATTATAGAAAATTTGTGTTTAAAGGATGGAACTTAATTATTAAATGGTAGCAGTGATGTAAGCCTGATAATTGCTCCACAAAAAATTATAATCTAACCTTCTGCACATGCAAAATCAGGAATATCTTGACCGTATTGTAAAATTCCTCCATAATCTTTTGATAACAGAACACGGTCAACAACCTCTGGTCGATCACTGGTGACAGAGCGCAGTACTTTGCTATCTACATCACCAACACCAAATATCAAAACATCAACACCTTGTGAACGTAATGTTTTGATTCTTTGATTCAACTCTTCAGGATTAGAAGGTGAAGATGGTCCAGTGACTAACACCAGCATCTATGAAAAAATAATGTAAACATGAATACGCTTTAAGTAATAGTGATGAAATAAAGAAATCGAACAGTTCTCTAGTTTGCTCTGTCCAGAAACTTTATTATCAACAAAAACTTGAAACCATTGCATTAGATTTTCGTTTAAAAAAAATGATTTATGAATTTAGAGAGGCTGTGAACTAAAGATAGTTTATCTATCTATAGTGTATCTATAGTACATTTTAGTAATACAATACCAGAGTCTATATTTCTTCTCATTCAAGCACAACTTACCTTTGCAACATTATCCCGTGTACCGCCAGCAACACAAAATATCTTTTCACATGCTACAGCTAAGACATCCACCAAAGATCCCTGTCCAGGCCTGTACGCAAGCTGATCAATTTTCCGCTTCAAAACACGACCAAAATCTTGGTCTGCATTGAAGTCAAACACAACTTCAGATTCACTTCCATAGGATATGAGAGCTACATGCGATTTCTTTGGTGATATCTCAAAGCGTTGCATAGAATCCTCAAGGAAATATTTCAAGATGTTGAATTCATTTTCTGCAATATTCTGGTGGATACCAAATGCAATATCGACTTTCCTTTTGCAAACTGTAAGACAAAGACAAAATTGATATAATATATATATGTAAGTTTTACTCATCATATTTAAACTTTTATACTTTATTATTTTGTAATTCTTGGAAATATCACTGAAAAAAAACTATAATAAAAAGAACAGGAAAAAATGAAGTCAAAAATAAACTTTTACAAAAAGAAAAAGAAAAAAAAAAAATCAAACTTGCAAATACAAACACAAAAATTCTTTCTGTACCTTCAACGGGCAAGACACATTTGGTGTTACAGCCAGAGTTACAACATTTCCCAGCACCATAACAGTCAAAATCACTTTGACATTCATCAGGAGAAGCGTCATTGCATTCCCCTTTTGGAGTAACTTTCGCTGGACACTCGCCAGGTTTTTCTGAAAAAATGGAAAGTAAGGTTCCAGATTAAAAACCATTTTAACACCTTTATGAAAATCATGCATTATCAGAATATGTTAAATCAACCAAAATATAAAGTGTTGTAAAATAGGTCACTATAAAAAATAAATCATATATCTTTTCTCTCCAAGCATGATTTTAAAAATAATATAATAAAGCTACATCTGTATCTCTTAAAACTATTTTTTCCTAAACTACTACAAAATGAAATATGTTTCATATTTATATATACAAATAAATTGAATATTAAACAATTTCTATATATACTGTATATCTTTGCAAAGATCTTTCTAGCTATAACTTCCATGCTTCATATAGATTTCACCATGCTTCATATACCTCACCTGAGCATGTTTCTTCTGCGATAGAATACAACTCTGGCAGAAGATCTTTAAATGTTCTTGCTTTGAAAATAACTTCAGAAGAAGACGCAATTTTGTTGAGCTGATATGTGTTTACTTCTGGTCCAACACCAACTGCTACAATCTTGACACCATATGCCTTCAAAGGTGCTGCAACTTCTTTCAAATCTTTCATATCTCTACTGATATCACCGTCAAAGAATACAATCAATACCATAGGGCGACGTGTTCTGACACCACCCTGAAGGCTGAAGATATCTGAAGCAGCAAGTTCCAATGCTTTATCAACACGAGTATCAGATTTTTTATGTGGTAAAGCATCAATAGCTCTTTTAACTTTATCAGCTGTGCTATGGCGTACAAAGTTGAAATTCACTTCAGCATCATCACTATATGACAAGGACGCAAAGCGAGCATCTTTTTGAGAAACCGTAAATGAGTCAACAATATCCTTGGCAAACCTCTTCATTTTGATGAAAGCGTCATCTCGCACACTGTTAGATGAATCAATTGCAAAAGCAATATCAATAGCTGTCATGCAATCTAAACAAAAAATAACAAAATATTTTAATAACCAGGAAGCTTGAAAACAAATTGTTAAAAATCATAAATTTCTTGAATACCAATAAATTTATTTTTCAGTTATATCAGTTATATGTTTTTCCGGAAAATGACACTCCTTGTTAAAGTATGATGTACAGTTTGTTTACACTTACTTAAGAGCGGATAGGTACACTTTTTGAGACACCCAACGGAGCAACACTTTTTGTCTCCCTCACATTCCCCATCACCAAAACAAACATCTTCTTCCAAACCAGTGCATTGAAATGGTGACAGTGGCTTTGCACATTTTCCTTTCTTTACTGCATGAAAAAAACAAAAAGTATTTACAATAGCCTCACATGGTACCAGAGCCGAAAAATAAGTATTGGTCATCGGACAATGTTTTGAAGCTAGGCATTTGTCCGACTTGATAAAGAAATTTATTTGCATTTCTGTGGTACTAATAAAACAGTATTTACAAGCTTTATTTCATAGAAAGGACAATTCAGTCAAAATTAAAGTAGCGAATAAGGATCATGTATATATACAATAGGCTGTCAATTTTTTTTTTAATCAGTTATATATATACCTAAACAAGCTTTTGAGTATACATCAACAATAATGCTGGCCAATTCACCAAAAGCTGACACTTCAAACGAATATTGGTCTGTTGGTTCTGATGAAATCAGTGCAAGTTCCGTTCTATTGACTTCATTTGTAACACCAACTGTATAAATGGTCACACCCCGAGCCTTCAAAGGAGCCACTGCAGTTTCTACATTTTCTTCACATACGGTGCATCTTCCATCTGTTAAAAGAATCAAGACTTGTGCTACACCTTGTCTACCACCACCGCTGACTGACAACACATCTTTGTTGACAACGCGCAGTGCATCATCAGTTGCTGTGCGATAGCCAGGATAATCGAGTCGGTCAATCTTGTCAAAAATTTCTTGTTTATCAAATGAATCCGTAAATTTGAGTTGAACTTCCGCATATTCGCTGAAGGTTACGACAGCAACATGTGTGTTGACGACTCCAATCTCAAATTGGTCGATGATATCTTTGGTAAATTTTTTTATCTGCTCATACCCAGTTTCTTTTACACTGCCAGATGCATCAAGAGCAAATACCAAGTCAATATTTTGTGCACATTTTTCTAAAATAGAATGGAGAATAATATGAAAGGACAGATTTTTTGCATGGTAATTGTTATTTGGCCTTTGTTTCTTGTTGATTTGTCAACACTATTTACTTCTGTATGGGGGTAGTTAAATATATTTTTCCTTTTTTCGCAAGTATCAGTGGCGGGGTTGTATTAAGAACATAGTCACACGGAAGAGTGTGGTCGACAATTAAAAATCTCTGCTGCGTGTGATTTTGTGTGTGACTATGTTCAGAATACTGCCAAAATATAAGGGGGGGGGGTGTACAAGTAAGTGCCTATTTTATGAGGATGAAACCCTTCAATCATCGATTGTAATACTAACACCACTCATCATGTAGGTGTACTGAAATAATTTTCTATTCACATTCATTCAAACTTTTAAAAGCATGCACTATGACCAAGAAATAAACAGAAAAAGGAAAAAGAAAAACTCACTTTTATTGGAAGAAACATATGTGTTGTACTTGTATCTACGACTCTATAACAGCTAGTATTATGTATAATCAGTTAAACTAATCAAAATGTCTTACAATAAAGATATCATGCAATCAAATGTCAACTATTTTCCTGAAGTGACTAAAAAATAACTAGACATGTTGTTTTTGTGTTCCCGCTCTGAACATTGAATCGAAGTGGAGCAATACATAGTTTTAG